>PVIH01008877.1:0-87158 GCA_004025045.1 Sigmodon hispidus | reverse complement strand
GGGAGGGGAGGGGAGAGGGAAAAAAAGAAGCAGCGTCCCTTTATTCTAAAACTGCCCTGGAAACATTTTCCTACAATCTTTGAAGATGGACCTCTAACACTAGACACACCCAACACTGCTTGGCTCAGTCAGGCAGAGCTCAGGTCCATCTTCCTGCTGCCAGTCTAGGAATGGAATAAAACCTCTGCATGAGAAATCACATGCATACAGAAGAAATCACTAAGATAACATGTCTAAATTAGGTTAACCACACTCTTGAATTGTCTGCCTTGCTGGTATCCTCAAAATACCTGTGGGGCTATATGAAAACTTGTATATATTATAACTAAACAAATTTCTAGAGTACAGAAGCAGGGTGGACATACTGTAGACTGAACCTACTGTATACTAACTTCAACTCCATAGTATATACTTTGATCTAATATTACTTCTTTTTGTTTATATGTTTATTTCAACATTTATTTATACCCTATGTATATTTGTCGGCATACACATGCCAAAGTATGCATGTGGGGGTCAGAGGACATCTTGTAGGTTCTCTCTTTCCATCAGATGGTTTAAGATGACTGAAATACGCATTAGATGTCTTTACCCACTGAGCCATCTCACTAACTGCCCCTTTTCCTTTAATTATCCCATGTCTTACATTCCTCCAAAAACAAGTACTTTGTAAAAGCATGCAACATTCAAGAGCATTTTATCTAAGGATGATCTTTTAGAATTTCTCCCACAGACAATGACAACTATTTGAATTATAAGGCAGAAATACCCTAAAGCAGAAGGCCAGACTTGAATTATACCCAGTTGTAAACATCTGCATAAGTTGCTGAGTCTTTCAGTATCATGGAAAAGAAAATATGAGCAGTTAGTTATAAACAGCCTCCAGTGATGCAGATAGCTTAGATCCTGATGATCTGGTGAAAGGAACTTTCTGAATTGAATGTTGCAGATGCAGAGGATAAGCCTAGTCAAAAAAGTTGTTGATTCAGAATGCAAGAACTGAAAGATACTTCAAACTCCATCAATTCCCCCCTCCCAGCCTTGATCCATGTGTTGCATTGGGAGAGAGGGAAGAGATAATGTTGTTCCCACAATAACTGAAAGGCCGTGGATTTCAAACTTAATAGAGAGCAGGTTTGATTGAGAAAGACCCCTTGAAAATCTTGGAAAAAGACATTAAAAAAAAAAACTAGAAAAATTACAAGACAAGTGACATATATGCTGAGCCCTTGACATGGGAACAGGTCTAAGACAGAATGAGATGTGATAAATCTTGATGATTACAAGGTCCTCATGGCCTATTATTACATGCTATTCTTTCATATGGCATGGATAGAGGTTTGGTTATACAGTCCAAACAAACTTTAATGTTGACAGAGATGTCTTTTCAAACCTAAAACAAAATGTCATCTTTGGCTGGCCTGTGTACAATGCATAGTTCATACTTGTGTTAATGCAGATATATGTATATTACCTTTGAAAGAGCAAGGGCACCAGACACCAATGTAAATGGCTGGGCCAGGTGATCCCGCCTCTCAGAGTGCTACAGTGGCAGTTTCCTCAGAGTTCTACATTCAAAGTAACTTCAAGGCTGCTAGCTGAGATGGTCCAACTTCACAAACTATTCTAGACAGGACTGCAGATAAGCCCATTACACAGAGACTGGACAATAATTGTTAGATCTGGTTTTTTTAGGACTTGATCATTATCTCAATTTTCACAGGGACCCCTGGGGAATGTCATCACCCCCAATAAACAGGAAGCACTCTAGAGAACACAACACCCACATTCCTAAGAGGTCAGGTGAATGACTTTTGGTCATTCAGTAGGTTATAGATGTTTGTCATCATTTAGTGCGGATATAGGAATATAGGATAAAAAGACAACAATTTGTTTCAAAATTTTACATTGGTATAGATTTTTGTATATTGATACAATATTTTAAGTTTTATTTTTTATTTAAAAGGTTTTTTTTTAATTTTACATACCAAACACAGTTCCCCTTTCCTCACCTCCTCCTACTAGCCCCCAGCTTCTCCCCACCCTACCCCTCATCCACTTCTCAGAGAGGGTAAGGACTCCCACAGGGAGTCAATATAGTCTGCATATCAAGTTGAGGCAGGACTAAACCCATCCACCATATGAAGGCTGAGCAAGGTATCCCTCTATAGGGAATGGGCTCTAAAAAGGCAGTTCATGCACTAGAGATAAATCCTGGTCCCACTGCCAGAGGCCCCACAATCTGCCCAAGCCACACACTGTCTTCCACATTCAAAGTGCCTAGTTCAGTCCCATGCAGGGTTCCAACTGTCAGCCCTGAGATCAGCTGTCTCTGATCTTAACCCCTTTGCTTATATAATCTCTCCTCACTCTCTTTGATTGGACTGGGAGTTCAGGTCAGAATGCTGTGCTTTTTTTAAAATTTCTATCACTTAACTTTTCTTTTTTTCTCATTTATTCATTGTATTTAATTCTTAGAAGTGGATGGCACAGTAGCAAATTCAGTGGAATTTTAGGAGACCAAATGCAGATGGATACTGGTTCCAAATAGTATCACTGTAAGGAAAGCTGAAGATCCAAGACATTCATACTAAAGATTTCTCCTCTTTCAATGACATAAGAATGCTTTTGCTTAAGGTCCACTAATGAGTGAGTACATCCCCTGCTTATCCTGGGTTTGTGATACCTCGCTCAGGAGGATATTCTCCAAATCCATCCATTTGCCTGCAAATTTTAGGGTATCACTTTTTTCTTACTTTTGCATAGTACTCCATTATATTATTGATAGAAATTTAAGGTGACTTTTGTTAAACTGTATAAATGCTTTTACTCTTGTTTAAGGTATTGTATCTATGCAGCTCATCTAAAATATAATATTAAGTTCTAGTGCTTGAAAGCTATTATTACAAACTGCTTAGGATATTTTTTTAAATGAAGGTTACTAGTTAGTCATTTATGACAATCAAAGTTGCAGTCCCATTAGGTATGTTTTCAAAGTTAAATAAATATGTTTTAGATAGACGGGTGATATTCAAATGCTTCAGAGACCTACAGAATATGTCATTTAAGATATTTAATAATCTAAGGGTTTTCATGACAGTGAGACACATCTGCTCCTGTCAATACCAATTTACTTCATAAAAGGATGATGAGCATCAAAGAATCTCCATATGGAATTAGTTTTCATCGTGGCACATTAGCCATTCAGGCAAGAAACTGCCCTTGCCTTGACTGCTGACAGTATACTGAACAAACTAGACAATCAGGATGCAAAGAATGACTGCTGAACTTTGCCAACACAAGGTGGGACAGTCTTTCAAAATCCCCTCTCACAAAAATGTCTGTCAGGTATTGTAGGCCTGTAGGCCAAAGAAAGATATCCCAACAGTAGAGAAGAAACTTGGGTGACTGTACAGGTAGGCAGCTGCTTCTGTCATTTCTATAGTTTTGGAGTTGCTTTGCCCTGTACTTCCTGTATACTCAAGTAATATTATATCCTTCTCAAGTCTTAGATGGAGTTGGAGAAGAGATAGTTACAGTTTTCCTTGTTACCAAATTCAGAAAAGAAACATACATAAGAGATGTAAAGTTTATAAGGCTGAGAAACATAAATGATTAAATTATTTAGCTAAGAAAATATTTTGAAGTCTAAAGAGATAAATTGTGATATGTTAGGACAGAAAGCAAATTAGGTATACAACTTTGAACTCACCAAGATAGGATAGAATATTTTCTTCAAATTTGCCAAATGTGAATTGACTGGATATTGAATTGAATATAATCCTTACTTGATAATTGTTCTTATTGTATATAGTTTTACTGTGTTAAAGTTAAAGTCTTTTTTTTATTTATACAAAAAGGGGGAATGTTAGAAGATATTCAATCACACTGTGAACCCCAAAATTGAAGTTGTGTTAACTAAACAAAATTAACCTTGGGTAAAAAGACTGTATTATCAACTAGTTGACAGAAAGTAATCATAAAGTATAAAAGGTCATCCAGCAGGAATAGACAGACACAGGAAGTAGCAGAGTGGAGCTTGGAGTGGCACAGGTTTTTCTGGTTTAACAGACCAAAAGCATGGGTTAGGGATGCCAGCAAGGAGAGAGGTTCAGCTAGTTGCTACTCAGCCTCTCTGAACAAGAAATAAGAGAAAAGGAGAAGAAACAAATATATCTAGTTTCAAAATTAAAAAAGTATCAGAAAAAGATTCTTCCAACATTTTCCACTTAATTGTTCCATAATCAAACTTCTCAGAATGATAACTGAACTAAATGTAAAACTAAGTCACAGAAAACTAAGAGGATGCTTGTCTAGCATGAGGATAGAATATGCAAATTGATATACCAACCTATTTCCCACTATTAATTATTGTTATCTTCGGCCTATAAAGGCAAAATTATACTTGAAAATATGTTAGAATTTTTCTTATTGTTAAAGTATCAATACTCAGTCTGTGAATAAAGCGTAGGAAGCAATGGTTTTGTTTTTTCTTTATTATTATTCTGTTTAGATTTTGAGACAGGGTCCCTTTGTATAGCTCTGACTGGAAGTCACTGTGTAGATGAGGCTGGCCTCAAACTCATAGAGATCTCCTTGGTTCTGCCTCTGGAGTGCTGGGGTTAATGGTGTGCACTACCACAAAGAGCAGTGAGGATTCATCCACAATGACATAATCACAAATGTAATCACTGGCACTGGACTTATCTCAAGTCCTTATCACATTATCTATTTTAAACCCAGTGAAATAACTCTTGGTATCTGCCTCCCAAGTGTTGGGTAGGATTAAAGGCGTATGCCTTTATGTCCAGCTCAGACACTTCTTATAAGATGCTTTTTTTTTTTCAAAAAAAAACAATAGAGGACACTTGCTTGTTTTTCTTTTCCTTCTTTTCTATCAAATAAAGCAATGTACTCAGTAATAAGAAGAAACAAAAAGTCAGCAAGTGCCATTGCCCCACAAAAGTTACACTCCCTGGTAAGTTTGTTACAGATCGAGAACTTGGATTTAATAATTCACAGAAATACAATGCTACATTATCATCACAAATCTATTTTCACAGTTCAGACAAATCAAATAACAACTGATTCTGAATCCATACTTTGTTTTTAAGAAAATGCTTCCAGTTCAGAGTCAGTGAACTCCCAATAGCTCAGGTCATCTGTCTCTGTGTGTCTCCTTATCATGATATTGACCCTTTTGCTCATATAATCCCTCCTCCCTCTCTCCCACTGGACTGGGCGCTTGGCCCATGCTTAGCTGTGCATCTCTGCATCTACTTCCATCAGTTGCTGGATGAAGGTTCTATTATGACAGTTAGAGTGGCCATCAATCTGATTATAGGAAGTCAGTTTAGGTGCCCTGTCCACTATTGCTCGGAGTCTTAGCTAAGGTTATTTCTGTGGGTTTTTGGATATTTCCCTGGCACCAAGTTTCTCTTTAGTCCCACAATGGCTTCCTGACAGCTAAGGAACCTCCATGAGACTGAACTAGGCCCTCTGAATATTGATGACAATTGAATGGCATGGGCAGTTTATGGGGTCTCTGGCAGTGAGACCAGAATTTATTCCTAGTACATAAACTAGTTTCTTAGAGCCCACTCCCTACAGAGGAACACCTTGCTCAACCTTGATACTGGGGAGAGGGGCTTGGTCCTACCTCAATTGGATATGGCAGACTTTATTAGCTCACCCTGGGAGTCCTTACCCTCTGTGAGGAGTGGATGGGGGATGGAGTAAAGGAGAAGCTGGGGAGGACTAGGAAGAGGGAATAGAGGGGCATAAAAACTTTTAAATTAAAAAATAAAATGTTTCTAATATATATATTTAACAGTGTCTTGAAACAGAGATATGTCCTGAAAGGCTTAGCCTAACATATAACTTTTAAAAACTTTCAATACTAAAATTTCTATCTGTTATAGAAGTGTGGGACATGTGCTAAGTGCTATTACTTCTTTAAACTGCCTGTGTTTAAAGGACAGCTGATGAACACAGGAATTACAAAGACAAATGATGTGGCGTGCTAGGCCCCAGATGAAAGTGCATTGCTGAAAATGTTCATAAAATAGTACAATTCAAAACAGATACACACATCCTTTTTCATACTGCTTTTAAAATTCAACGCACTGTGTTATAAGATAACATTTTCTATTGGGAATCAAGCAACAAAACTGCCAAGAAAAGGCAATTTATAGTAGTAAAACTAGGAAGCTAGAAAATGGCCCATTGTTCTACTTTAGGTCATGGTGTTTGATCCCCTTTCTCCAGCCCCACATTGAGAGCAATTCATTACTAAAATTTCCACTAAAGTCAGCTGCGCTCACAAGTCACCCTCAACCCTGTGACACAAGTCCCATGCAGGGCAGTTCAGAGGTGCTCCAATCTAATATGTCACTCTGCTCTAGTTTCCATGGTATTTAGAATAAATTTCTAACTTCAAAGAATCAAGTATACCTGGATTATGGATTTATGGGCATAGTACCCCAGGATGGCCTCAAACTCATGGCAATCCTCCTGCCTCTGGCTCTCTTGGGCTCAAGATTACAGATGTAGACAAGCACACTTGGCCTGCCAGGTCACCTGTTATACTTTATCCCTTCTACAAGCAGGTACTTGCTAAAAAATATTCAGTGTTGAACAGACATTGAGTTCTTCTTTTGATGTAGCCCTACATTTGCAGTTTTCCAGTCCTCAAAGTCAAAGACCCAAGTAAACCTCCTTTGTTATAAAATACCCTGCCTCAGATACTCTGGCATAACAACAGAAGCAGGCCATGTCATGCCCTAAATACCTAGAATACAAGCTCTTATTTCCCATAGTAAGATGATTTTTAACCCTATAACATTTGTGCCATAAGAGATATTGCAACATCCCTTCTTATTCCTCATATATTACCCCAATGCCCTGGTACTGAATACATCAGGTTTTCCATAATGGCAATCAATTAAAAGAATAAAACTTTCATATCTAAATATGTATACATATTACCTAATTACTTCCAGAGAATAAATACTTGAATGTTAAGCTTTTGGGCTAAAGGATATCTATGTTTTTAAAAGTTTTGATCCTTAGACTTTTAGGGGTTTCTGCTGCTGCTGCTGCTGCTGCTGGTGGTGGTGGTGGTAGTGGTGGCGGGAGTGTGTGTGTTTTAACTTTCCTATGAATAATGTTTCCTTAAGCTGCTTATTTGGCTGATTAGAACCTGCCCGAAAACCAACAATATTAATTTACTATCAGATTGCTACCTCTATAAGCCTTGAGAAGCATCTAGAGATGAGCTTGTGAATTTTCTTGTTCTTGGAGTGTTTCTTTTTGTTGTTGTTGTTTCTGGGTTTTTTTTTTTTTTTGTATGCTTGTTTTTAGTTATTTTTAATTAAAAGATTTTTCTCATTTTACATATCAACCTCCTCCAACTCACCTGCAGCTCCCTCCTTTTCTACCCCAAACCCATCTAATCTTCAGAAAGAATAAGGTCTCTAGTGGGATGTCAACAAAGTCTAGCATATCAAACTGAGGTAGGCCAGGCCTCTCACCCAAGTATCGAGGATGTACAACTTATCCCTCTATAGGAAATGGACTCCAAAAGGCCACGTCATGCACTAGAGATAAACTCTTGTCTTGCTGTCAAAAGGCTCCACAAACTTCCCAAGCCACAAAACTGCCATCCACATCCAGAGGACCAAGTTTAGTCCCATGCAGATTCCCCAGAGTCAAATGAGTTCTTGGTAGCTCAGGTCAGCTGTCTCTGTGGGTTTCCTTATCATGATCTTGACCTCTTTGCTCATATAATCTCTCCTCCCTCTCTTCTACTACACTAGGAACTCAGCCCAGTGTTTAGCTGTGGATCTCTGCATCTGCTTCTATCATTTGCTAGATTAAGGTTCTTTAATGACAATTAGGGTAGTCATCAATTTAATTACAAGGAAAGGCTAGTTCATATATCCTCCCTACTATTGCTTGGAGTCTTAGCTGGGATCATCCTTGTGAATTCCTTGGTAATTTCCTAGCACCAGGTTTCTCCCTAACCCTAACCCTATACCAAGATAATCCCTTTCTTTGCTCTCCCTCTCCATCTCCCCCAACTCAACCATCCTGTTCCCTCTTGTTCTATTCCCACCTCTCCTTACTCCCTATCCCCTACCCTCAATATGCTCCAAATTTACTCAAAGGACTTTACCTATTTCTCTTTCCCAGGAGGATACATGGATGTCTCTCTTAGTGTCCTCCTTGTTACCTAGCTTCTCTGGGGTTGTGGATTGTAGTCTGATTACCCTTTGCTTTATGTCTAATACCCACTTACGAGTGAGTGCCTACTATGTCTATCCTTCTGCATCTGGGTTACCTCACTCGGGGTAGTTTTTTCTATCCATTTGCCTGCAAATTTCACTTTTTTATTGCTGAGTAATATTCCATTGTGTAAATGTCCCACATTTTTAAAGCCACTCTTTGGTTAAGGGGCATCTAGGTTGTTTCCAGGTTCTAGCTATTATGAACATTGCTCCTATCAACATAGTTGAGCAAAAGTTCTTGTGGTATAAATGTGTACCCTTTAGTTATATGCCCAAGAGTAATATTGCTGGATCATGAGGGAGATTGATTCCCAGATTTCTGAGAAAAAGCCAATAAAATCCTGTATAATACAGGGACTTCTGAAGACATTACCATCTCCAACTACTAGCTCAACTATAGAGCTATAGTAATAAAAACAGTTTGGTATTGGAATAAAAGCAGACAAATGGATCAATGGAATCAAATTGATGACCCTAGCATCAATCCACACAATCCACACAACTATGAACACTTGATTTTTGACCAAGAAATCAAGAACATATAATGGAAAAAGAGAGCATCTTCAACAAATGGTAATTGCATAACTGGATGGTAGCATGTAGAAGAATGCAAATAGGTCCATATTTATCACCCTTCACAAAACTTAAGTCCAAGCAGATCAAAGACCTCAACATAAATCTAGTTACACTGAACCTGGTAGAAGAGAAAGTAGAAAATAGATTTGAACACATTGGCACAGGAGACCACTTCCTAAATATAATACCAGTAGTACAAACAATGAGAGCAGCAATTAATAAATGAGACTTCCTGAAACTAAAAAGCTTCTTTAAGGCAAAGGACACAGTCAATAAGACAAAATGACAACCTACAGAATGGGGAAAGATCTTCACTGACCCTACATCTGACAGAGGACTGATCTCTAAAATATATAAAGAACTCAAGAAACTAGACATCAAAAATCAAATAATGCAATTTAAAAAGGAGTACATACCTAAACAAAGAATTCTCAACAGAAGACTCTCAGATGATCAGAAGATACTTGAAGAGTTTCTCAACACCCTTAGCCATCAAGGAAATGCAAGTCCAAACAACTCTGAGATACAATCTTACACCTGTTCAGAATGGTTAAGATTAAAAAAACAAACAAACAAACAAATAAAAAAAAAAACTCTGATAATAGCCTATACTGGAGGGATGTGGAGCAAGGGGAACACTCCTCCATTGCTGGTGGAAATGTAAACTTGTACAGCCACATTAAAAATCAGTATGGCAGTTTCTCAGAAAATTGGAGTGTTTCTTATATTATCCTTGACAAGTAAGAAAATAACCAAAGCTTTATAGTTCCTGTCCTTGAACTTTACCTTCTGAAGTTCTTCTTTGTTCAGCAATATTTTGGGGCAGAGTCATTACTATACTTAGAAATAAACTACATTTGAGGGAAATCAACACTGCTTGACTTCACAGAGAAAGGGTGACACAGAATGAATAACATGTTTAACACAGTCAATGATGAAGATCATATTTCCAGGAAGAAATGAAAGGCAAAGAATAAGGGACAACTTATTAATTCTTTAATATGCCTTTAATTTATACCTGAATAAAATTAAAAACATTCTATGAGAATTTACAATTTGCAAGATCCTGTTCTAAATGTTGTAAGAAAAGCAGAATGTATAAAATCAAAGAGAGCTTCTAAACCTGGGATGGCAATCAAGAGTATATTCAAACTGTATTGTAATAGGGAGAAATGTTTAAATATTCTCAAATAATAGCATAGAAGCTATTGGGCAATAGTACCAACTTGCTCTGTTACCACAATTACAATATATTTTTATAGACAAATCCCTTTTAATACTATCCTTCAACTATTCAAAATGTCCCTCCAGGCTCATATTGTCTAAATGTTTGATCTCTAGCTGGCCACAGTGTTTCAGCAGGATGTGGAACCAAACTGGAGAAAGTGGGACCTAGGGCTTTGAGGGGAAGAACTCAAACTCCACTCGGAGAATTCCACTCAGCATCTTCTGCACATTTGTCTCTGCTTCTTACCATCTAGAAAGATGTAAGCAAGATGTTCCACATGCTTACACCACCAAGAACTCTGCCACATCTTCCCTGTTGTGAAATCACTTCAAAAAACAAATCTTCCTTCCTCTAAGTTGTTTCATCCTTCTGTCGTGGGTTTTAGCCCAGTAAGAAAGTAGCAAAAGCAACACAGAAATACCAAATTTGCTCTCCAGTCTTCTTTCTCTAATGACCCATGGGTAAAATTGAGACTCAGAAGGGAACAAAATATTATAAAAATACTCTAGTATTTCTATACACTGCAGGAAAAAAGGACTGTTGTAATCAATTGATGATCTGGATTCCTTTTTTAAAAAAATTTCACTAGAAATCCTTTAAAGGTAGTCAGGCTATGGGATCATTTACTAAAAAGGACTTGCATTAACAGACACAGGAGGTTTCAAATCACTCAATGTTTTGAGAAGCTTGTGTTCTTATAGAAACCATGTTTTCAGAAATAACCTCTCCTCTGCCAATATTTGACCACAAAAGGAAAGGTCGATACGAATTCCACTGAGACATTTAAATAGAAAAGCTAAATAGATGTGAACTCTAACAATAGCAGCCTGATCATGATCTCAACTCTTCGCCTAAGCTCCAGCCTCTGGAGCTGGCTAAAGTCACCAGACAGGTAGAGGTGTCACTTAAGCATCCCTGAATTATAGATGGCATCCATGTATCTCTCCCTCATTTATCCCTATTCCTCAGAACCTCAGAATACCAGAGATGAGAAGAATACAGAGAAAAAAACAAGCAGGAGTTGGAATCACTACATGCTTTCCTCTCAGAACCAGAACTCAGAATTTATGGTCCTGCCCAGGGAACTGACATCAGTCCTTGAAATTCATGTAATAATGTTCATCTATAACCAAAGACGAACTCCAAGTTAGTAGGAACCAGGAGAATTTTCACTAATATTATTAGTATTTCATGAAAACTGATAAACTATCACATAGTCTAATTTCAATCATTATATTTAGATGACAAAACTAAGATGTTTTCTTATTATTTAGGTTTTTCAATTACTATTCTAAGAGCAATTCACCTCAGTGCTTCAGCTGAGCAATCTTTCTGTCTAAACATAATCTCTGAGTAGGTGATCATATCCCAAACAGGCTTCCACACACATTTTTTTCTATTCATCTTGAGATCAACCCACAGAGAGCAGGAAGAAAGATAGCCAGGAATGGGTCAAAGACATCATCAAGCAGTGGGCCAATCAGAAGAAAGAATTGTCAACAAGGGGAGGGCAGCATGGGCAGCCACCAAGACAGTAGAGGAAAATGGAACTAAACAGGAAACATGAAGTGAGTGATCAGAAACCAGAAATCAGATGAGAAGGCGCCATTGTCAAAACAGGAATGACACATAGACAGCTCAACTTTTGAAAGCGCTTGTGCTCACACATGCCCTGAGTTCACAGTTTTAACATTTTTGTTTGTTTGCTTTTGGTTTTTTTGTTTGTTTGTTTTATTTTTGTCTTTTATTTTTCAAGACAGAGTTTCTCTGTGTAACATCCTAGCTGTCCTGAAACTCAGTTTGTAGACCAGGATGGCCTCAAACTCACCAACTCTGCCTTTCAAGAGCTGGAATTCAACCAGTGCCTAGCTAACACACTGAGATACCAAAGACCACATACAGAAGACAGAATGATAAAAGAGGACAATGGTTTGCTGTTTTATTTTAAAGTACATTAGAATGTGAACAGATCTCTTGAACAAACCAGTGGAGTGCTGACACCAAGACATCCTGATCTTTACACTCATGGGCCACCTGGGCAGAGGAACCATCAGCCCGACATGGGCATCAGCCTGACTAGCCATCTACATAAGTGAAGCAGGTTGACACTGTGCTCAAAATAGTATGACATTTCGAGTGACCCTCACAGATAAAGACAAAGTAGACTACTTCGACAGGCATCAACACTTATAGCAGAAAATGGAGAACGATGCTTAGCAAAATAGGCTGGATATTACCAGATTGCCAAAGAAAAGTCAAATATACCCTTGATTTATACCAAAAAAATCTAGATTAAGTATTCCCAAACTTTTGTAAGATTGTAAACATCTTAGAAGGGGAGAAGTTATAGTGGACTGTTCTAGTAGGTTGTAATTTATAAAACAACACAATTGATACAGAGAAACTTAATCAAAAGCAAGTACACTGCTTGCAAAAAGGCAATGACTTTAGCGTCTAAACAATAGTTGCAAATCAATATGAAATCTATTAATAACCACAAAGAAACATGGCAAGGCACGCACCCAGAAGAGGAGGAGAAGGAGTAAACACATCGCAAAGGTTTCTCTTCTCAAGAGGACTTCTGGGAAACAAGAGTTATCTGTGGCTCTAGAAACTGGAGCTTACAAGGCTCTTTAAATTGCAACAGGAAACGACTGACACCATTTTTTTAATTATGGTTGTATAACAAAACCCCAAAACTAAACAAAATTCCCATTTCCTAATAAAATTATACTTTGAAAGAAATGTCTAAATAATATCATTACCAGAAGCTCAGACAGAGGAAAAGTTCTATGAGGATGGCTTATAAGAAAATTACCTGGATACATTACAGTTCTATCAATGAGCAAGTTCAGGTGACAGTCTCATCCGTAGAGAAGATAAATAATACCTGTGCAACACACTGAGAAATCGTCTTGATGAAGGGATATCTCTGAAAAACCATACAAAGTAGTGATGGCTTGAATGAAAAATTCCCCATTCTCCTGTGTTTGAACACTTGATCTCAGATGGTGTGTTTGGAAGGTTATGGAATCCTTAGGAGGTAGAGGAAGTTTGTCACTGGGTTAGGGTTAGGGTTAGTCTTTAAACAGTCTTTAAAGTTATACAGCCCTGTCTTACTTCCTGTTCTCATTCTCTGCTTCCTGTGTGAGGATGAAAATGTAACCATCCAGCTTCCTGCTCCTGCCACCATACTTTCCTTTGTGTGCTGCACAGCTTCCTTGCCATGATTGACTCTACCCTTTTTTCCTTATGTTGCTTTTGTCAGGGCAGTTTTGTCAGCAACAGAAAAGTAACTAATACAGAAATAAAATCTCACATCAGACAAAGAAAAAACAAAAAGCAACTCCTACATATGTGACTAGTGTGCCTCTTTGTGATCAGCCAGGAAGCTCTCTCTATAGTAATTTTTTACTTATTTATTTAATTGACTTTGACAGAGGCACACACCACAGTGTGCACGTAAAGGTGAGAGGACAGCTTGTGGGAATCGGTTCTCTCCTTCCACTGTGTGGCTGCCAGGTATCATACAAAAGTCATCAGACTTAGCAGCAAGCCCGCTTACCTACTGAGCCATCTCATCAGCCCAGCATTGCTATCTGACTTCCAAAGAGTAGGACGTATATATGCAGCTAGTCAACATCATAATACCAGCTATGAACAGTTGACATGCACACACACACACACACACACACACACACACACACACACACACTATTCAAGATATTCAACAATATTAATTCCATATGGAGAGCGGTGTACACAAAACTCACAAGCCAAAGCAAATGGCTGATCCTGTACTATGAAATCAAATTTTTTGTTGCTATGTGATTTAAAAACAACACTAAGGTGGGGATATGGCTTCACTGGTAAAGTATTTGCTGCAGAAGCATAAAGACTTGAGTTCAAATCTCCCAATAGTCTTGTAAAAGTAGCATTGTGTGCCTATAATCCCATCACTGGAAGATAGGGAAAGAGGACTGAAGGAACCACTGGATATCAACCTTTGGCCTTCACACATATTTCACACATACATACCCTCTCCTTTTCTAAAGCTAAGTAGAAACCACCACTTAAAGTTTATTTCTCATTCAGTTGATCATCAAGAAAGAACCTACTTAGACTCTAATATTAATAGAACAAGGGCTTTAGATGTGGCTCAGTAATGGGGCCTTACACACACCTGACCAGTACTGTAAGTACAATTCTCAACATGGAGAGAGGGGGATATGTACCAAGTGCAACCTTTTAAAGACTAGAAAGAGGGCATGAAAAATATAAAAATACAGTAATTAAAAATACTTGATGAAATTAAAATGAGCAAAAAGTACCAATGAATTCTAAATCCAAATGTATATCATGAATATTTAAATGGCAAAACAACATTCATTTAGGCAACTGTGGTGGTATGAAGATTTCAAGGAGAAGCAGAGACTAACTAAACCCAAGACAAGGCAGAAAGTGGACATTAGAACAGAACAGGAATGACATGCTAGGCACAAGTCAAGCATATACACCCCTCCACATTCTCCCTCCTCAAATGACAGGGAAGGTAATTCAAGCCAAAAGTGATCCAAAGGTCACTAACTCCTGGACTATCCAATGGCTGAGTTGCATAGCAGGAGGCATCATGAAAGCAGGGATTCTGGGAGAATGTCCTGACAGCTACTGACATGGCTGATCCAAGAGGAGAAAACACTAAAGTAATAGAAGACAAAGATTGCTGAGAAACTCCAAAACCAAGGTCTTGAAGCTGTAAACTGGTGTGATGGCCACAATCATGGAGAGGAAGCTGCCTGACTTCAAAGCATCTTCAGATTGTAGCAGTCACTTACTCCAGATGATGAGCACAATAGAGCAGTCCAAAGCTCTGGGCCCAAAGCAATGAAAATCCTACCCCAGTTTTCCTTACATTTGAAATAGGAAGAAGCCCCATTCCACTGAAATAAGTTATAATGAAAACTTGGTTAGATGCTCCAGTGTCTGTCATTTGCTTGTATGCTATGTGTCATTATCACCTCCCTGTGCATGAAGAACGCCACTTTCTGCTCTAACATATAAAACTGTCCATCACTAGCACCCCAGCCGGCACCTCAGCCTAGGGCCTGCACACATGACCTATTTTGTGCCATTTAGATACCCCAGTCGTTCCATTCAGAAGCTCACAAAAGAAGCTAACAAATGAGCCTTTGCAGACTCACAACAACAGCTAGCAACATCTAAAGTCAGGGCTCCAGGGCAGTGGCTTGTGTCCAGGACAACCACCCAGTCTCAAAGGCAGTGCTCCTGGCAGCTCATATGACCAGACAAGTCCCATAGGTCACTGCAGGCACATTTCCTGCCTGCAGGGCACCAAAGTCCTGCCAGAGACTCAGGGAGTGACTTAATGGGCTTCACCTGACTTCCTTTCCACCTAATTACCTCAGCCAGCATCCGTTTCTTTGATTTAGAGTTACAAATCCAGATTCCTAAAGACATGGATGAGAACAGTGTGTGAACCTTTAGCAAAGCGCTTGTTTGAAGATGAGAAATTTATAATAGAATTCAAGCACTGTCTACCATTGGGCTATTTCTGTTTATGCTATTAGGAATCTGGGAACAGCATCTCCAATTTCCATGTCTTGTCAGTAGCCCCCTTAGACATATATCACCTTGCCTAACATAGCAAGTTACATTAACAAAAATAACACAGGTTTTTAGATCTGGTGAATATATACTTGAAGAAGGACTTCAACATTTCATACTTGACTAGCCTGGGAAAGTTACTTATCTGAACCCATTTCTCACATATATGATTTTGGATAAGCAAGCCAATCCTGGAAGACAAATGAGATTCATGGTGCAAAAATCTTCAGCTCCTATCAAATACATCTGTCTTGGTTCTGAGGTCAGTAAGCACAAGTTTCTTAAGTGACAAACACAGGCCATTTACAGCCTTATGTAACTTTGGCCTTGTCCAGTCCTGGTCACAATCACCTTTCTAACCCCAAATCTGCCAACCTCCTGGCACTGTCAAATGAGCCACTGATAAGCTTCCCTTGGGTACCAGATGGACCCACCTGCAGGTGCTTTATGGTATCTGGCTTAATGTGTTTCTTTTAGCTCATTTTCTTTTGCTTGCTGCAAGTCATTAAGAACCTCAGCCTGGCAGCTCAAGTTCTTACGGTAATATATCCTCATACTGGCTAATGTGGAAAGTATGGAGAATGGAAAGCAGAGCAATAACACAAACCTTTACAGCTAGAAGCCATCTAGAAGAATGTCTATGCAAACTCTCTGATGTTCCAAATAAGCAAAATGAAGTAGGAAGGAGAAAAGAAGGCTCCTTCGTCACCTATGTCACCATTTCATAAACCAACCAGCTATCACTCAGCACCTGCAGGTGCTGGCTGGCATCACTCAGGCTACAGACTTGGGCTTCATGACTCCAGTACAGTCTGGCCTATATGCTCAGAGACTGAAGTGCCATCAGACCTCCAAATGTTTCTCCTATGAAAAGCATCGGATTCTAAAAACTGCAAGAACCCCCAGTAGGTCCTAAGGGACCCTTGCAGGGAGAAATTCCAGTCTCTGGATATAAAGAATCTTGGTACTCAGCAGGGAATGAATAGTGTATGCCTGATAAACAACAGGGCTAAGGGACTGAGAGAGACATGGGAGATCTAATAGGACCCTGGAGGGAGGGTAAACCCCAACCATGGCAGCAGAAAGCTCTGAAGCCTTGCAGGGATGGTAACATGTGTATTGGGCATAGAGGGCCCTGAAGAGTTCCACAGAGAGAAGAGCATTCCAAAGTACAGAGACAGATAGATGCACAGTGAGAAAGAAACTTGGTGCCAGCTGATGCACAGCATGTCTGGGAAAGGGAGGGGAGCCATCAGCCAGGGCAAGGCCCATGTAGCCAAGAAGAAAAACAAGTAAGACATGACACTGAATAAGAAGATTATGGACAGACTAGGAAAGTCTACCAAGCTATGTTAAGAAAGGTAAGCTTTTCCCTCTGCAGCATGAGGAGCCATCAAAAGTACAAAGAGAAATGAAAACAGCTGAGTTTAGGAATTACTGAATGGAAAGAAGACAGAGGGAATCAGAGAGACCCATACAGTAACATCTCCAATAGCCAGAAAGCAAAACAGAGGGCCATCTGAAAACAGGCATGAGGACAGGAAGGAGTGGTGGTGAGACCATCAGAGGGCACTGAGAACCACACAGGACCGGATAGAGCTCTCAAAGCTGGAAGCGTAGATACAGCTGCAGCTGTTCCAATAGCAAACTGAACCAGAAGAACAAAAAAGTCTCTCTGTTAACAAATAAATCCTAGAAGGATGAGATCACTCTACTCGCAAGTTCATGAGCCACCAAGATTAGCAAACTAAGTGCCCCATGGGCTAACCCGCAAAAGCTCTGGATACCATTTTGCACAGGCAATGCATTCAGAAAAGACACCACCAGGGGGCACAATCATCACTAAATGGCACATAGGAACTCTCCTTATACCAACTGTTCTGATCTGGTTCCCTCCTAGGCCAAGTTCAGGAGGGAAGGGACGGGACATGCTCCTCTGCACCATGTGACAGAAGCTGATCTAAATCAGTGACAGCCTTCCAGATGTACAGCCAAACCCAAAGGTTACTGTCCCACTCAATCAGGATCCCTCTACCGTGTAGCTGCATTCTCTCTGGTCAAAGTGACCCCATTAAGTTCAGTGGAAATGTGTCCAGAGTGTTCTAACAGGAAATGTCAGTCATGCTTTCAGCGCTGACTACCTGAGAACCACATAGATCCAAGTGTTCGAACAACAGCAAAGTGGAGAGGGAAGGAAAGGGTTCATAGGTTAATAAGCTAAAATTATGGTGATATTATCTGTAGTAGACAAAATATGAATTCAAATGATGTATCTCTGGGGTTTAACCACAAAAGCAACAAAAATAAAAGCAATGGGTTGTGTAATTGATTCTAATTTTTATACCTGTATATAATATAAAGATATAAATTTATATAATATAAACAATATAAACAATGCTTCTTGGTATATGCAAATGTAGGAAAAGTACACAATATCACAGGGATGAAAGCCAAGGACACTCTCCTGGAAGTTAAGTGTCTAACTAGCTAGTTTCTTAGTCTTCCCTTCTAACTGACACTTCCTAAGAGCAAAAGGAAGGTTACAAGGCTGTGAAATAGCTCAATTGGTAAAGTCATTTCTGCCCAAACCTCAAGATCAGGAGATCAGTCCTCAGCATCCAAATAGAGATCCTGATGTTGGGGCTGGAGAGATGGCTCAGCAGTTAAGAACACTGGCTGCCATTCCAGAGGACTTGGGGTCCATTTTCAGCACCCACATGATGGCTCACAACCATCTGTATCTCCAGTCCCAGGGGATCTAATACCCTTTCTGGCCTCTTTGGGCACTGCACATATATGAGGCAGAAACATATATGCAGCCAAAATTCCGATACGAATAAAACTAAAAGTAAAGGAAAAGAAGCATTTTTTTAAAATCAGATGTATGGAGATATGCTTGTAATCCCAAACTTTAGGCAAATTAGGTGGATCCCTGAGACTTGCTGGTCAGCCTAGCTGAACTGGTAAGACTGTAGTCCCTATGGGAGATCCTGTCTCAAAAGATAAAATGGATACTTCCCAAAGAATGGCACCCAAGGTTAACCTCTAGATTCCACGCGTGTGTGCAGACACACACACACACACACACACACACACACGCACGCACGCACGCACGCACGCACGCACGCACGCACACAGGCATGCACAGCAGAATTCACCAGTCTCTCATCAAGTATATGACTTCTTTCAACATACTAGATTTTTGTAGTGAAAATGTGTAAGTTTTTTTTCATTAAATTTTATGACCCTGCTGAATGGATTTTAAAAACCATATTTATTACTGTGCAGGCTCTTTTGATTGTTTTCTTAACTATTAGTGATCTCTGCCTTAACTGGAACTCAGAAGACAAAGCTGACCTCTCTGTGGCTCCCTCCAGCTGAAACAGCACAGAGATTCTCTCAATGAACTAAATCTTTTGCTTTTAACAATTCAACTTTTCCTGTTTCACCTTTAAAATATGTCAACTTCTTAGGAATAGAAAATGTTTCTCTTCAAGATATTTTAAATAATATATAATCTATACATTCAATATATATGAGCTGGAGAGAAAAAAGAATCAATCTTGGGCAATCATATAACAGGAAAAGGAAGCGTTAGCTACATATCACACAATACTTCCTGTGAAAAGAATAGAAATCTGTAGTGGTGTGTGCCTTTAATCCCAGCACTTGGGAGATAGAGGTAGGTGTATCTCTGTGAGCTGGAGACCAGCCAATCTACAAAGTGAGTTCCAGGCCATTGGAGCTATAAAGTAAGACTTTGTCTAAAAAAAAGGATCTAAACAAATGTGGCAAAATGTTGGCTATTTACTAAATCTTATTGATGGGACTATAAGTATTTCAAAATAATATTTCTTGTAATGATAAAAATATATCACTTTCAAATTTAAGCGGAAAAATGAGGGTGGGGGAATTTGATGCGCTTTTTGTATTGCCTTTGAGCCAAATATACTGTCTAAGAACTTACTGTAAACTGCTTTCTTAACATGGAAATGTGATGACTGCTGAGTTAAACCTAAAATGATAGCCTTTTCCTCTTTTCAAGTCCAAGGTGCCAAACAAAAATATCTCAGTTTCATTGTTGCGTTCCTTGTTGTTTTCTTGCAATCCTTTGTGTTAAAGAAATAACAGTCAACATCATTTTTCATTTATAAGTGAGAAAGTCTTTCTTAGTACTATATGATGAGAAAGCAAAACCGTTCTAACAGCTCAGATAATGAGCATTAAAAGGCTGTGATCACTGTCCTTCCACGGCTCCTGCAAGTCCAGTATGGGATGCAGCACTGACTCAGAAGACTGGAAAAGCAGAGTTCTGAAGTAAGCTTCTCTCGTAGTCACAGAGATGAAGATCTCATCTTGAAATCAAACTTCCTATAATGATCCCTTCTGTTCTTATTTCATTAGAGGGCAAAGTTCTGGAAGAAGGTAAAGAACTCTCAGACACACAGAAAAGAGGTAAGAGGAACAGCACATATACATATTCACTGGCTTGGGTTCAATCCCCAGCACCACATTCCTGACTGGGAGGCAAAGGTAATGTCACAAGTTTGAAGCCACCACTCTGGCCTGCATAGTGTGTTCCCAATGAGCCTGGACAAGAGTCAGCCCCTGAGTGTCCTACCCTCTCTCCATGTCTAACCCCAATGAAAGGCCATGTGAGTGACAGTAAAAAAGTTACTGTCTACAAACAGGAAAACGGTTCTCACCAGAAACATTCGTTAACTCTTTGATTCTGGACTCTGAGCCCCTGTGAATGTGAACGCCAGCCAAGTCAGCTCTCCTGCTATGCTGTCACTTTGAGGAATCAGAGAAAAAGGAAGGTTTCAAGAAATAGAAAGGGGGTGAACAGGGTTCAATGCTGACAAGAGGCTGATTTAAGGCAGCGATTTTCCCGGACCGGGGACTATCAATGTCAGGAGTGCTGTTGATGTATGTACTGTTGGTGCAGTAAGATGCCACACAGGCATAGACTGGTGGCAAAAAAGCAATGGGATGAACTTGAGAGTCACTGGAAAACTACTTCACAAACCTTTCTAAGAGGCTGGACAGCAAGAGTGACAACAAAGAGTAACATGTTACATATTCATGAGCATGGCCTCATACAGAGATTAAAATACAAGATGTCATATAAATTTGTCATAACACTAGGCATGGTTTTCTGTTAGGTTCCTGGAGGGATCAAAGGTGGATAAGGCTAGCCTTTCAGAAGGCAAGTATATTACCAAACAAAATACCTTATGGATGTTTCTTAATTAAAATATTTGAGCAAAAAAAATAAATATTTAAGTATGCAATTTCTACCTGTGCTTACAGGGACAGCACATTTCACCTCTGCAGACCTGTTAGCCACACCACGAAAACTAGGAGCAAGAAAAATGCTATGAAATAATTGAAATAAGCAATGCAGTTTACGGTTCAACTATGAACTATATATTCAGTATGACACCAAAAGATAACTAGACAGTTACAAAGATGTGTGCACTAGACCCAGACAGAATCTTACTGAGAATTACTATAATACAAAGATAGTATTTAAAAAAACAAACACAGAGCATGAAAGTAAAAGACAGAACCATAAACACCCTAGAGTATATAACAGCAATAATGGGCCTCGGTGGTTTTTGTCTTGATTTTAAAGATTAGGAATGAAAGTATGAATAGTGGTATGAAATTCTCAAAGGATTAACTTACAGGTTTTTGTTTTGTTCTGTTTTTTGTTTTTTTAAGAACCAACAGATGCTTAAGAAGTAAAGAAATCTAGGTTCTGACTATTTAAAATCTGCTGGTCACATATCTCCAAAAAATAAAAGTCAGCAAAGCCCCAGAGATGTGCTCCCACATGAAATCAACTCTTAATGTACGGAAGCCATGCCCATACCTTTGCATGCTGTGACTGCTTTGTTACTAACCTGTTGGTTTGCCCAGCTACAACAAAGACTTTGTGACTTAAAAGGCCTAAATGCTCATGAATGCTTGTTTTACAGAAAAAATTTACTGGACCTTGATTTGGACAGCCAGCCAAAGGGCAGGGCAGCCACGGACCATCCTAAACTGGGCATAAAATAAGCAAGAGCCTCTTACTATCAGTAACAAGCATTTCTTTCATTTCCTTATATCTTCACCTTACAGTTTGCTTCAACAAAAACAATAAAAGCTGGAAACAGAAAGTAAATAGATAAAAAAAACTAACATGAGAATTAATGCAATTGCCCTTTATCAAAGTCTGTGTTTGTGGCTTGCTGCTGAGAACTGAAGCCAGAGCCTTGTACCTGTTAACCATGCACTCGGCCACTGAGCTCCCACAGACCTAACTCAAAAACTGTCCTACTTTTCTGTGATGATGATAAAACACTGACCAACACCAACACAAGGAGAAAAGCGTTTGTCTGCATCACAGTCCATCATCAAGGAATCCAGGGCAGGAGGTCAAGCAGGAACTGAAGAGGACTCTTTGGAGGAGCACTGCTGACCAACCGGCTTACTCCCTATGTCCTGCTCAGATTGCTCTCTTATACCACCTACGTGGGGGTGACACCACCCACGGGGGACCAGGA
This sequence comes from Sigmodon hispidus, assembly GCA_004025045.1. Classification (NCBI taxonomy): domain Eukaryota; kingdom Metazoa; phylum Chordata; class Mammalia; order Rodentia; family Cricetidae; genus Sigmodon; species Sigmodon hispidus. Next base: position 64,887 of record PVIH01008877.1, on the reverse strand, counting down.
CCTTTCACATCAATCAATAAAATGCCCCCACAGGCTTTCTAATGGAGTGAATCAGTTAGGGTCTCATCTTCCCAAGTGACTTGAGCTTGAGTCAAGTTGGTAACAATTAACCAGCACAGAAGCCCTGCACTGTGAGGAAAGTGCCAGAGATTATCCCTCCCTTAGGAAAAGGAGGATAGAGAAATGGCAAAGACCAACGATAAGAGAGAATTCTGACGCTTTCTCATTCTGTCTCATGTTCTTCCCACAAACACTTTGTCTTCTCCCACATCAGTGCCTTTGCCAGAAAATAGTTCTCAATCCCTTCCATCAAAATAAAATAGCCTCTCATAAAATACCCTCCAATCTCTCAGCCATCTTTCAAAGCTCAGCTATGTCTCCCTTGTCCATCTCCCCCTGCTCATCCCAGCCAAAGCTGAGCCTCCCATCTCTGTTCACGGCAACATCAGCAATACTGTAAATCTGCGCCAATGTGTGTACACAAGGTAGCAACAGGCAAGCTGGGAGAACCCATGATTCTTTGTCCAACCAAATCAACAGTAATTGAAAATAGAGGCCCATGCCCTCTTAGTGAGAACATGGCTTCAGGCATCACAGGTCTGCAGGCTGTGACAAGTTCATTCTTGTCATCTTCTCTTCATAATATTTTGATTGGTTGTTTGGGAATTTGACATCAAAAACCCTGAGCTTACTCACTTCTCAGTCTTCTGAGGTCCAGTCCATCCCCCCCCACTTGTGACCTCTCCCAACCACCCCCCCCCCCGAAGGAGAAGGAGAAGAAGAAGAACAACAATAACAACAACAACTACTACTACTACTACTACTCCTGGTGGCTACGAACATTCATTTGGAGGAAAATGTGTCCTGTACCCCCACCTGACGTCATCAGCTGTGGAGAGCTACACTACAGAATTCTTATCACAATTATTAAGAGTTCTCTTCAATGGTCTAGGGACTGTGGTTAGGGGATACATAGTTAGACCTAAAGGGTCCATTGGTATGACATGTATAGATTGCCAGTTTTCTTTTCATCCCAAAGCCTACTAGTTTGGGAGAATTGTCAACACTTCTGTAGTTTATCTGCAAATAGAGATAATAAGAATCTATAAGAATTGGAGTTCAATGCACTAATGTGAGTGTTCTGAAGAAATAAAGCCCTCACACACTGCCAGGTCCTGTTTCCATTACAGGTCTGCCTTCTTAAGCTGGCAAACAGCCCTCTTGATTGACATCAGGTGCTTCTTAGATTGACTATCCTTTCAATCCAACTGAAGAATCAGGGTGATTCCAGCACTTAAACATTATAATACTCAAAAGATGGGTCAACTGCTCATTACAGACAAAGCATTCACACAAAAGGCTATGCTGCTAGGCTACAAGGTGAGTCACAGAGAGTGCTTTGCATTAATCAAATTGATTTACTGAGAGGATCTGAAAGCAATGTTAATACACAAATGGAAAATAAAGGATGTAATGCCAGTCTGGTTTTATATTTCTGAAGCAGGTAACAGTTTAATACCTTAGGACTAAATATTACTATTTTTTCCATTTTTCATATGAAAAGTAATACAAATTTAACTTATACCTACCACTCTTCTTATGAGTCTTATAAAATGTTGGCACAAAAATATTAATGACCTAAATTTGCTAAAAATTTATTTATGAAAAATGAAGTACCATTAATCCAAATATCTAAACCCCCAAATTTAAGAAAATTTAAATTTCTTGGACACAGCCATGATTTTTTAAAAAATTGAAAAATTCCACACTAGCCTGTAGCGATGTATCAACAATGAAAATGCAGTATACTATATTAGTTTGCTTTCTGTTTTGTGATAAATACTATAACCAAAGGTAACTTAAAGAAGAAGTGTATTTGGCCTCACACTTCCACATCACTCTCCATCACTGAGGGAAGTGGGGCAGGAACCAAAGAAGCAGAGACTGTGGAGGAACACCGGTGACAGGCTTGATTTCCATGGCTGACTCAGTTTGCTTTTTATATAACGAGGACCACCTGCCCAGGGATGGCAACACCCACAGTTAACTGGGCCCTTCCACATCAATCATTCACCAAGAAAATGCCTCTACAGGGCAGTCACAAACAGTCATTCATTCCTCAGCTGACTTCCCCTCTCCCCAAAAATGTCTATATTTGTGTCAAGTTGGCGAAAAACTAGCCAGCACATTCACTAAGAGTATTGTATAAAATTACCTTTCTCTGGGCTATATGTTTAAACATAAGATAATTTTATGTTTAGATCTTTGTCCTTTCTCCATTAGATATATACAAATATTTCAAAATACCTAAATTTCAGTTACCCAGCTTTCCAGGGAAGTATTATTCAAGGCATAGAACTTTCTTTAATATATTTCTTGTCTTCACCCTTTAAATATGATTTATCCCCACTTTCTCATATCCTGAACCACATAGGATAACATCAAAGCTTCAGTAACCAAATATAACTAGCTTCAAAGAAGCCAAACACAGGCAAAGTCAAACAGTAGCCTAGAACAAGAATGAAAAGAAAAGAGCTGTTTGCAAGATATTTTTGATCTCTCTCAACCGACTCTTAACCCTTCTTCCTGGAGTGTTATCAAGGGGGGGTTGCTACCCACATTTCACATTGTGCTCCCCATACTTCACACAGTGTTCAGCCTGTCATATTGTTCCTACCTAGACCAGTGAAGACCCAACACATGGGGTCAAGCCCATTTCGGTGGGGTTATAACCAGCTGAAGTATCTCATGCAAGCAGCAGTGATTACGGAACCGACTGGCCCACAGTGAGAACTCCAGGAAGTGGATTAGTGTTTCCCCAGCTGCCCATATCAGACACCATCAGAATTTTTTTTAACTTGATAAAGAACTTGGTTTCAACATCCCTTTTAACATTGTTCCAAAAAGCTATTACAAACAAATTAGAATTGGCATATGACATGATGGATGTAAAGCCCCTGGATTAGGATGGCAGAGATTATACTCTTGTCCCTATTTAACTTCAGATTTAATACTGATTTTATTTAAGATCTCATTATTTCTGGCAGAAAAAAAAATATTTTAAAGGTCTCTCTAAGAAGCAGGATCATCATTCAAGAACTGAGCTATCATAAGAGAAGGAGATGGTTGAGTGGGAGGAGCAACAGAGAGGGAGAACAAAGAAATAGATACCTTGATAGAGGGAGACACTGGGGGGTTAGAGAGAAACTTGGTGCTAGGAAAGCACCCAAGAACCCGCAAGATGTCCCCAGCTAGGACTCCAAGCAATAGTGGAGAGAGAACCTAAACAGGACTTTCCCTATAATCAAATGAATGACCAACCCAACTGTCATTATAGAACAGCAATGAGCAGAGGCAGAGATCCATAGTTAAGCACCAGGTCAAGCTTCTGGTCCAGCTAAAGAAAGAGAGGAGAGAGTATATGAGCAAATGGATCAGGATCATGAAGAGGAGACCCACAGAGAAGGCTGACTTGAGCTATTGGGAGCTCACTGACTCTGAAATAACCACTGAGAAACCTTCATGGAAAGAAACTAAACCTTCTGAATGTAGATGACAGTCAAACAGTGTGGGCAGTTTGTAGAGCCTCTTGCAGTAGGACCAGAGTTTATTCCTGGTGCACGAACTGACATCCTGAAGCCCATTCCCTATGGAGGAACACCTTACTCAGCCTTGATACTGGGGGGAGGGGGAGGGACTGGGACCTACCTCAACTGGATATGCCAGACTGAACTGACTCACCTTGGGATTCCTTGTCCTCCCTGGGGGATGGATGGAGGTGAAGGGAGGAGGCTGAGGGAGGACTGAGAGGAGGGGAGGGAGGAGGAGCAGTGATAGGTATGGGAAAAAAAACTTTAAAAAGAAAAAGAAGAACAGAGCTAGAAGTTTGCTTGTTTGTGAACTTATTTCATATGTGCTTTGATCAGCGCGGCTTCAGAACTTGTCAGATGGACTCTGATTTTCTGGGACACTGGAGATAGGTCAAGTCTAGACTGAACACACCTGAAGAGAGGCAGGACTCTAGACCCTCCTGAATCCAAAGCATTCGGTGTGTGAACATAAACTAGCCATGGTCACAAGTAGCTGGAACATCTGGTTTCCCTGGAACATCTGGTATGTCTAGCTCAGTTGCTCCAATCCGCAAGCACTTCTCTTGCCAATGCTGAGTCACATCTCAGGTAGGGGCAAGACTTAAGCCTTCAGAAGCACCTTGAGCACTGACTGAGACCGAGCAGATAACACTGGTTACCTCCTGACTGGGTGGCTTCATTGGTCTGCTATAACAACTTAACAAAGTAGCACGAAGGTAGAAGCCTTTGGGACAGACACTCAGATGGGTTTCAGCAGGATAACTTCAAGATTCCTGAGAAGAGCAGTGCTCCCTTTCTGGGACTTCAGTGAAGAATTATTTTCCAGCTCCCGGAGATAGTCCACAGCCCTTCCTCATGTCTCTCTCTTCTCCTTTCCCTTTCTTTCTCTTTCTCACCTTGTAAGATAGATTTCTCTGCTGTTAAGGTTTCATGGCTATAGTGGCCCCACCCAAATAATCCAGCATAATCTCCACTTTTCAAGATCCTTAGATTTATCCTAACTTTTTGTAATTTAAGATAACATACTCAATCTCCAACAATTAGGCCAAGGGTACCTATCTCTGATACTGCAGCCCAGGTGATTAACCTTGTAAGATGACAGGGTGACTACACAGTTTCTAAGGATTCCTTGGTCCTTATTCATAGAGGTAGTGTATTAAGAATTCTAACAAGCAGCATCTTACAAAGTATGGCTGCTGAAGGGCATCATGCTCATATTCCTTTATTCCTTCTAAACACAACAATCAGTCCATTTCCCAAAGTAAGCCCATTTCACAGAAAAACGCTGGTAAAACAGACAAATGATTTGTGGACAGAAATGTAACAGGACAGTCACAAACCTACTGCTTAGTCTTAGGCAGATGAGGGCTGACAATGCTGCTTGCTGAGGCACTATTGTGTTCTGAATCTGGGTTGACTCTTGGTGCAATGCTCTCAAAGTCAGACAACTGTCCCTCAGCCATCTGTCCCCATTATTTATACAGCTGTTAGGCAGTGCCCTCGACCAGTGGCATAAAAGCAAAGCCATCACATGCCCTGCACAAAGCCCAGGTGGAACATTTGTTTATAGCAACTTATGCTTATTTCAAATAAACTATACCATTAAGTGCTAATAATATTTTGGTTTCTTTGTGAGTATTTCCTCTGTATAAACCACAGTCCTGTACAGTGTTTCCTGTAAAATAAATACATCATTTCTTTTTTCTCAGAATGGGAACAGCTGTAATCACATAGTCTATCACCATTTACTTCATTTCCTTCAGTTCCACGTTTCCATTCAAAGTTAAATACATGCTTTAAAACGTATCTTTAAGATGCTAAACACTGTACAGCGATGAGACAGATACCAAAGCTAACCTATTTTACTCAGAACAAACAAAGGTCTTTCATATCATCCTTGGAAACTTTTTTTGTCAGATGGATCTCAGAGTCTGGACATCTGCTACTTCATATACCCATGCAGCTTTAATTTCATAGGAAGAACTTAAGAGGCAGAACCCCAGACAGAAGCCAGTAAAGCAACACAACTCTTAACTCCTGAAGAAAGATGGACAGCCTCCCTCCAAAGGGAGCCCTTGTTTGCCGGTGCTTTACAGCTTCAGGAGAGACCATGGCTGTGGCTTGGTTCCTTTCAACTTTTATATATATATAAAATAAAGTCTTTTTTATCCATGTATCTCCTCCCTCCCCTCCCAGTCAGCCTTCAACCTCGCTCCTCATATCCCCATACTCTTCCCCAAAAGGGCAAGAAGTCCCAAGGTAGATCAGCTCAGCATCCACTCCAGGCAGGTCCAATTTCCTCATCCTAATATCAGGACTGGGTTAGGTTTTCCTCTGGATGGAATGAGCTCTAAGTTGCCAGTCCATGCACAGAAACACAGTCTGATCCCTCCCCTTGAGACTCCACATACTGCCCGTGTCAGTGAACAGCTGCCTATCCTTGGAGGGTCTAGTTCCTTTTCTTGATGGTTCCCCAGTGGCTGTTCTTAATTCAGTGAGCTCCCCAGAGCTCCAGCCAGCCATCACTGTGAGAGCCAGAAAAGACAATCAAGAGAAATGTGTTCCTTAAACTGAGGATTTTTCAAGCATGACACCACTACTTATCTTGTAACTCATCTCTTTAAAGAGTCTAAGCAAACTGCAACAGGAAGGAAGACTTATTTTGTGTGTAAGATTGTAGTTTGACTAATTCATAACTAGTTTGTTATTCAAAAACTAGAGGTGATAATTTCCTCTAAAATTTTTACTCAGTATAAAAAAAGATCGGATGTTGGGTTCAACCACAAAATTTCTAAGACAACCCTACTAAAATAATAAATAAATGATAAAATTTGGGGTTTAGAGTATAAGGTTTCATATAATATTGAAATAAAATGTAAGGATTTTTCAGTACTATACTTCAGCCTTTATATATGAGTATATGGGGGAAATTATTCAAAAATTACACAGGCAAACTAAAACACACAGATAATACCAACGTGATACTACTGTCTTGAGAGTAGCTAAAATGAAATCCAGTGGATTGTCTTCTTTTAATATAACATGATATGATAAAACAGAAGAAGGCCAAATGACAAGGAAAATGGCCAAAGATGAGGATTTTACACATACAAGAAATTAATAATTAAAAAGTATTCCTCCATATGTATTGCAATGTAAATTTTTAGCATCATCTATGCAGAATGGTCTTTCCTCCTGTTTCCTAATAACTCATGTCAAGGAAAGCTTACTCTCTCTCAATTCTCTTCACTCTGGTTCTCATTCTCTTCACTTGGGCACTCACAGTCTCCCTGAACATTTATGTTTGACCCACGGGAACAATGTAAGCTTCTTCAAACTGTATCTGAAGTTTGCTCCTTCTGTTTTTAAAGATTTCCTGGCCCTCAAGATCCTTCTTGTTTAGCAACCAGAACAAGGCACAGAACTTAGACCAAATGCGGCAAGCAAGTTCTGTGGAGTTTAGATTAAAAGCTGCCCTAGCTGGAGAGCTCCTTAACCAATCACCAGTGCAGAACCGAAACGAAGGACTTGCATGTGACATTACTGAGCCCATGAGCGCTTACTGAACTGGATCCCGAAGCCAGTCTAAACCCAGATGAGCTTGCACGCAAACCAACTGGGTAGAAAGAAAAGTAGGTCTTGTATGCAACTGACCATCATGAGGTGATGACTCAGTCTCGATGTTGGGGGAAGAAAACTGGATCTGCCAGGAGTGGAGGCTGAACTGAGCAATATTGGGACCTTGGGACCTTGGGATCGCCTGTCCATGGGGGGAATGGGGAGATGTGGAGAAGAGAGAATGATCTGATGTGGTGGGAGGGGGAAGGGACCTTGGATAAGGATATACAAGTATACAAAATGTGACTTCTTTATTCATAGTAATAATAATAAAAAAAGAGAAGGTGAAGTGAGGACAACAGGCTGGCAGCCAAGGGACTGACCAGACACAACAGCAACACAAGAATGGCCATGATAACACGATTTACAGTCAGTCCGCTCCTCTTAGAAACTAGCAGACTATAAACCAGGAAGGGTGATATACTGCTGGAGCCTAAAGTCAGGGAGCTGAGGCAGGAAGGTTATCAGGAGTTGGAGACCAGCCTGAGGCAGGAATGGGGAGGAGAAAAGTGAAATATAATGTCTATAAAGTAAATAGCATCTATAAATTAGTACTTGAAGATAGTCATGCTGGGAAAAAAAAAAAGACTTCCAAGTCTTATAAATATATCAATTGTTTTTAGTACCAACAAGAAATTTTCTTTTGGGTTTATTAATAATTAAAATTAATAATAAATAAAATTAATAATAAAACCTGATAAGACAGCATCATGGGTAATATCCAAACAAAATATGAAACCAACTAAAGGATTCTCTTCAAATCTACAATTCTACCATCTAGGATTCAATCATTTTTAAAACATCTATTTACTTTCTGATTACATATATATCTGACTGTTCACTGGAAATCACAAAGAGCTAGCTGACCGTCCTCATTCTCATTCTGTTAACTAAGCTCTATGCTTCTAAAGTAGACCTTCCATCCCTACTGAAATGATTTTTGAGAGTTGACACAGTACTGAGAATTTGGAAAGAGATTACAGAAATTCTAGTATATAGAAATCAGTGAAAATTATAATAGAGCTATAGATACCAAGCATTAAGTTGACATGAAAAAGATCTACTACCAACTACTGCAAATAATAGGAAAGGGTAGAGCCTCTGATTAAACTAAGGTTACCTCACCTATCAGATACTCAAACTGTATCACTAAAATGACACTTTGTAGAAAAGCAAAGAGACACTTGACAAAGAGCTATGATGTGACCCAAACTGATTCCTTTTCATGAATCAAAATAAACACAACTACACCAAAAATGAGGCTTATGAAACCACAAAACTAAGCCATCTGATTACCTGATATACAATAAAATTCTAGATAATAACTCAGAACAATGGTGAGGGTATAGATCAAGGGTGGAGCACTTGCCTAATATGGGCTAATCTCTGAGTTTGTTTCCCAGCACTAAAATAAATAAATGAATACATTCAAAAGTAAACCCCTAAGTAACAGGACAGCTATCAATGTCTTGTAGTATAAGACATACTGTGTTCAATACTTAGAGGAAGTCTGATAACAGACACAGAAATATAAGATGTCTTTGTTGCTAATCAACTCACAGGATAAAGCTGCCTGTTCCTTATATTCACACAAGTGGGCATTAAAAAGTCCTAGTTATCTAAAGCTTGACTTATACCCAAACACTATTTTCTCTATATTAATGTTTATACTGATAGTTAGGAATTAAACTCAGGGCCTTGCTCACATACTCTGCCCCAGTCATAGACCAGCACATAGGAAAAGGCAGATGCTAGAACAGCCTGAAGTGCAATGCTGAAGACACTCCTAAGGGCATTCCAAGTTTGACTTTGACTGTACCTACAGAGACACTATTCAAAATTGGTCACTATTTGTCACTATTGCAGCTGTATTTACACCCTAATCAAACAGCACAGTAGTCTAGTAGATTATATGGCTATGAAGTCAGTATAACCAACAATGTGGCTTTTTCTGAAACGGTGGTACTCAACCTTCCTCATGCTGCAGTTCATTAATACAGTTGTTCATGTTGTGGTGACCTCAAGCCATACAATTATTTTCACTGAAACTGTAACTTTGCTACTGCTAGACTCATAATGTAAATATCTGTTATGCAGAATATCTAATATGCAACCCCTGTGAAAGAGTTGTTTGACACCCCCCCAAAGGGGTCTTGACACAGGTTGAGGACCACTGTTCCAAAAGACCATAACAAGGTTATGTTTATACAGGGAAAGTAGAATACAAAGCACTGCCTTCCTACTCAGAGTCACCTCTAACTGTTGGCTTGGACAATCACTGTCTCCTTTACTGTTCATTTCTAGAACATTCTTCCTAGGAAGCCTTCCCTAGCCATGCTAGACTCTACTTTTCCTGATGGATTCTTTGGCATGAATATTTGTGTGTCTCTAATCGTCCTTTTACACACTCTTCCTTCCATGAACAAGACTCTGAGCTCCTGGATGACAGAACAAGTTCTCTATACTTCATCATACTTGTCCAATGTCTGGCACCGAAGCTAACATGTAAAGAGTACTGAGCAGATACTGAAGAAATGGCTGCATTGTCTCTTAAAGCCCTGTGAGAGAGAGCAGGTAACATACTCATTATGTAAGTCTCACTTCTTATCAAATGTCTAAAATCATACAGTAGAACTACTTTCACTCTGCTAATTGTGTGAGCAGCATCATTGGTTTGGTTTTAAAGAGGCAGGGATGGGGAAATGGAGGGTTTGAACATGTAAGAAAGCTAAGTTCTCAGTGACAAAGGGTCAACAAAAGCTTTAAAAATGAATAAATCAAAAGTAACTCATACTACTTTAAAACATAATGTTCAACACCAAAGACACGGATAAAAAATAATGTCTGGAAAAAGAAAAATGGGAAAGATAGTCCAGGAGGCTACTCATTTTCATTTTTCAAAATCTTCAGAAGTAATATAATAAGATAAATTATAGAAATTATTGAATTAATTGAAAAATTAAATTTGCAATTGTCTAAAAATGAATAAATAAATGTCATAAAATTTTGACTACAAATATCAATAAAAATGAGAAAGAAACAGTAATCAGTATCAGAAATAAAGAACCATCTAGACAGGAGAATCACAAAAGAACTTTGAACATGTCTAAGCCAATAAATTTCATGACACTGATTAAAAAAAAAGGAGGAATTTCTTGACAGTTAATAACAGAATTCCACTAGCAAAAAACTGTTAATTTTAAAATAAAACATTAATTCAAAACGGTATCACTAAACATTTAAGAAACAATACTAATTCTCTTCTATCTCTTCCAAAAATAGAATCATCAAGAATATATCCTAAATGTATCTTTTTTTGATAAAGCCCTATTTGTTTGCTGTGGATAGGAAGTGGTGACTATCTATTCCACAAATAAAAAAGTCACTGCTTTGAGACACAAGAGAACATCATTTTGGATGCTTTTGTCTTACTTTGAAATAACTTCTTTAATGTTGAAGGACCCTTTGGGGCTGGCACCACTTAGAGAAAAATGGCAGTCAGGGAGTAGGTTATCAAGAACATATGCACCACATTTTCCCCAGTGCCCTACACTCTCAACCACAAGATGGCCACAAGGTGGCTTCCCAGGGTGCCTTGAGCACACTGCTTTGAGGACATGCCCTTGTCTATTCAGCTTTTATAAGCTTCCTCTAATCTATCTGGAAAATGCTTCCTTGATCAAAGTCTTCATCATGACCCAAACAAATTTAGAAGCAGCAGCAATGTTGAGTTGAGAGTTCTTGTAAAGACAAAATGGGGCAAAGCTGTATAGGGATTAAAAAGCAATATGTACAAAAGAACAGAAGACGACAAAGCATGGAATATATTAATTTTTTGATGCAAATATTCTAATTGGACACAGGCCCAGCATGTTACAGGAACCCCCTAAGGGCCAGAGTAGAAAACACTACAAACAAGGAAAGACCTGTGAGTTTTAACCAGGGACAAATGTGACTCTCATTCGGCACATGAGTGGATGGCTTAGAAAGAGAGAAGGGAAGCAATAAGATCCCTCATACAGTGTTCCCCAGTTAGAGGCACTGGAAGGTGGGTGGGCCAACAGCACTGAGATCAGGGAAGAGCTGATAGGTATAAAGGGAGACAGTACAGAAAATGATGACAGGAGCCTCTGTAGAGCAACAAGAATGAATGCTGTGAGGTCTCCATTCATTCTAGTGCCAGGGAAATGCTAAACATCTCTGTTTAAAGGATATGGTTGCATAGCAGTAACTACAGAACAATGTTCCTGCCCTCAAAAGATCTCGTATGTTAGTAGGTGTAAGGGAGAGGAATGACGTAGGGAAAGAAACAATTGTGAAGACCCAGAAGACAGGTTGGATGCAACAACAGTTACAAAGAAAATAAAAACAATATAAACGGCACAAGAACCATGGAGACAGCTGTGTGAACAGGTGGAGTTACTTTTGCTTCACCTACTCAGAAGAGCATCTATAATGAAGGTTTTTATATTTTTATTTTATACCCAGCTAACAGATGAGGGAGCAACTTCCTTCACTCTATCCCTCCTGGCAAATTCATTTAAAAATGAAAAGTGGTCATTACATTTGGCTAAAGAGGATATTCCTATTTGAAACAGTTACAATTAATATTAAATACACAAAATAATTTAATGGGACATGCTTTGACTTGACTGGCTAAGATGTTAATTATGGGTCACATGAATAAATCAATTTAGGTTGAACATTATTTTGCATTTCTAACACTAAAATGACTCAATGATTCTTCCTTTTCTAGGTTTGAAGTGCCCATATTTAAAACACTGAAACATTGCCATTCTAAATTTCTAGTTTTTATAAGTTATATACAAATTGAATTCTAAGAAGTAAGAGTAGGTGAGGCAGAAGCTGTGTTGTAGATCTTTGCATTTTATATGTAAATTAAATAAAATATATTAATAAATTTCTTTTTGTTTTCTACTGTTAACTAGAATATTTTAAGTTGCATACATTGATTACACTTATAGTTGTATTTCTGAGGAAAGCATTTTTCAAAGTTTTATTATATATTAATTGACTTCTCTGTTCTGTTGTTCATGTAGCAAAATATCTACAAATGTCAATTTAGTAAGAATAAGAAAATCAGAGAGAATTTAGAGAGAAAATGTCTACCACAGCTGTTCATCTTCACGGGTATTATCATCTGCTTTGGACCTCCCTTTCCTGATAATGTCTCTCTCTTTCACATACTGCTTTAAGCATTTAGTTCCAAAGGAAGTTACCACATTCTAAATGAGCTCATTTCCCTGGATGTCACCCACCATCTGAGGAAGGGAGCTGAACTAACAAAGCCTTCTGCTGGGTGTGCTCACCGGGGACAGGCTAGTCCACACTCTGGCTTTCAGCTGTTTTATTTATCTGTGATCTGTGTCTCTTATAGACAGACAAGGGTAGAGCTGGCTTTTGTGGAACAAACTGGAAATGCTTTCAGTACTCACCCACTGTGTGGACTTTCTCTTTGGTATGGGCCCACATTAGTTTTAGGACCTTCTTTTCTGCAGCTTCTAACAGCTCAATGTAGAAAGCTTGGGGCACACATATGAGAGAAAGGGATCCATGGGACCTGGTTTCTTCTTTTCCTCAACTGACAGGTCTCGATTTTGTAGAGATGCTGGGACTGTTCTTTCATGCATTGCTCAGCTTTTCTTCTTGGTTTGTTTTTCCTCAGGGTACTTTTAAAAAGGGCATAAATTTGGGCCACTGTCAATATCTCTTGGGAAATTTCTCTCACCTGATTTCAGTAACTTTAACTCAAAAACTTTCTACCGTGGAAAAAGCTATGAAATATTAACATCAAGATCTACTGATAGCCATGCTTTTTCTGTGAAGAGGACTGTACATCAAGATCTACTGGCAGCCATGATCCTCCCATGAGAAAGACTGTGCATCAAGATCTACTGGCAGCCATGATCCTCCCATGAGAAAGACTGTGCATCAAGATCTACTGATGGCCATGCTCCTCCTGTGAAGAAGACAATACATAATAAAAACCAAGAGAGAAAATGGACAGATAAGAGATGTAGAGAACCGTGTTTAAATTTGTGGTTCCAATGGTTCCTCTACTGGGCTCTCCCCACACAGGAAGAGATAGAGAGTCACTACATTCTCCACATTATGGCCAGCACAGGGTGTCAGCTCTGAGGTCAGAATGTGGCTCATAGCTCTGAAGTCAGGCTCCCACGGTTCGAGTCCTGCTTCTAATACTTAATGTCCTGAGTATGTTGTTCCCAGGCCTCTGCACCTCAGTTTTCTCATATATAAACTAGAAATGAAAAAATTTCCATACCCAACAAAAGCAATGATTAGAGTTTGACTGAATATGTGAGGCCCTCAGCAGATGATAATCAGAATCCAATGAACAACTGTCATCTATGACAATGAGTCCAAACAGATTTCTACCATTTGCAGCTCTGAGCTAGCACTAAGATTTACATTACATTGCTGACCCAGCACCAATATAAACTTACATTATTTTCATAATGATAACTGTTTGCTATAGAGGAGGAGAAAAGTATGTATATGTATTTTAAAGGGAGCTGGCTCAAGCCACTAGCAACCTACTAGAAATAAATAAGTAGGCACCCTGAAACTTTTACCCTACCGAAGAGTTTCAGAAGAGGTGGCAATATAGAAAACTGAAACTCAAACCATACTGTCTGAACCACCACCTCTTTGCAGGTCACCCTCTCCCCATCTTGCTATTCTTTGCTAATAAGGTCAGATGGTGAATACTCATTGGTGGCTGCTGAAGCACTGTAGATAATCATAGGCTAAAGCATAGGCCCAATCAAGGGAGGAAGTTTTGACTGTGGAGGTTCAAAGAAAAGAACTCATCCTGAAGCAAGACAGGACGAGAATGTCACTACACTGAAAGGAGGGTGGGAACCCAGGATTCATGATGGAGGAGTTTTGTGGATACATACTGCATATTTAATAAAACCTGAATATTGGGGACAGAGAGCACCCAGTCAAATCCTACGCAGACAGCTCAGGAAATTCTTGAACTTTAAACACAAAGATAAACAGCTGAGTCAGTCACACACACCTTTAATCCCAGCATAGGGAGAACCAGGAGTGGTAACCTCCCTGCTTAATCTCACAACTCCAGAAACAGAACTTCTGTTTCTGTGAGTTCAAGGCTACACGACAGGCCGTTAATTCTAACCTGGATGGGTACATAAGGGCTTGTAGAAACCCAGAGAGAACAGAAGTGACTGGGAGAAGCGACCAGGAGCAAGCCTGAGGAAGTTACAAGACAACTGGGTGAGAATTGACTGTGGTGCTTCCTCTCTCTGTTATTTCAGCCTTCCCCCAATAATTGGCTCTGAGTCTCATTTGAGATACTAAAGAGATTCCTAACAAAAAGTTTTAATTTAACCATTTTTTCTTCCTTTGAGCTTATAGAACCAGAAACATCGATCAATTCAAGACAGTTATCCCCAACACATATGTTCCTTTCTGTTATCTACAAACACCTATTGCAGTCTTCCGCCTTTATACTTCCTTTGGGTTGCTGCAGGGTAGAAAAATGACCTGCAGCCACAGTGAATATACATACTCAGCTCTGTTCTACATATTAATGGGACTTGGACAGGAGGCACTGGATATAGTCTAGGTGTTGGCCAGCAGCAAAAGCAGCATCTAGTGTTCAACATTCAAGTTGGCACAGGACAGAGCAGGGAGGAAGTGCAAATAGCACAACCACAGGGATGGAACTGCACCTCCCACTGCTAATGGGAAGAGACAAGAGAGGAGGGAAAGGAGCGGGTAAAATGTGACCATCCTCATCCATCAGTACCAAGCAGCCTTGCATAGCTAGCGTAGCCTACCTAGCCGACCTTAATCCATAAACACTGGAGGGGAGAATGAGTTTCGTTATTGATAGTGAAATTTCATTTTACTTTTAATCTGTTCTTTTTCCTATTGACTTGGGAAGTGTTCTATTCATTTTAAACGTAGACAAAGGGGAATAATATTTCCATCTGTATTGGCAAGAGGAAATAAAACCAGCATATATATTACAGTGGTTCTTATTAAGAGAGCTCTAAATACACAGGAAGTAGAGAGGAAACAAGCGTGCACTCCCACAGGATGCTGCTCCAAAGGGAACAGGCTCTGGAAAACAATTCCTGCTAGGTCAGGATATGGCCGGAAATAAACAGATAACACACAAGATGTTTTTTTAAAATGTCTACTCTACATTAGGCAGCATCAGCTAGCATGCCTCAGTAAATACACAAATCTCAGCCACTTACAACCTGTGCTATCAATACAATGATTTTTAAAAGTAATATTTAATGCAAATACAGAGACATTAATTTCCTTTTTCTATTTTGCTAATTTATATAAAAAATTTTAGGTTTATGAACTACAATGAAATGTAAGTATAATTCTTTGATTACATTACAGGCTTTTTCTAAACCTGTCATTCTCACTGAAGTGGCCAGTTTCTGGAAAGGCTAAGCCTATGAGGCACAGAAGAGCTCTCAGGTCTCCAACCTGGAATGATGGCCCTGCACAGCTAATGGTAGAGAACAGTTACCAGAGGTTGCTCTTGTTGATTTTAAGAGAACTGACTGGACTGTTGCCTTTAATACAAATTTTCAGATGAAGTGGGCAGGAAGTATCATTCACCCTGCAAGAATAATTAAATTCCCAGTTTCTTGCTTCTCTTTTTCATTTCCTTGTTTCTTTTTTACAGTTGTTTACAGCTTACCAAAAACAACTGTAAAGCAACCTTGTAGGCACCCTCCTAAGGTACACTCCAACATTTTCCCACACACATGGTTTTTAAGCAACATTGGTTTCTCCAGAAAACTCTTGACTTCTAATTAAGACATTTTCGTAAGTACCATAGTTTCATTTGATTTGGAGAGTCACAGTTCAATCCACCAGATTCCAAAGGATAGCTGCAATCCATTGGAATCCAACTCACAGAACATCCATTAAAGTAAATGGGTCATACAGAACCAAGTCATGAATCAGGAAGAGAGAGAAGTAATTAGTGTGGAGAGGGCCATGATACGTATAAGAAAAAGATGGGAAGTTTTAGGGGGGAACAGAATGAAATTTTCAAATAAATAACTTTAAAATAAAAAAAAAAAACCTTGTTTCTGGTTAGTGATGAAATATTCACTGCATATAGTTTGCTTTAAAAAAAAATAGGAGGAAAATAAGATAAAATAAAAGCTACCTCTAATCTAACCACTAAAAATATATACACCACAAGGAAATAACTACATGTAGCTATAACCTCTGATGGGACAGGAAGATTACAAATTTAATGGTAGTCTGGGCTAAAAAGTGACAGCCTACCTCAAAAAAAGGAAAAATGTCAGGCAGTGGTGGCACATGCCTTTAATCCCACAGCTCAGGAAACAGAGGCAGGCAGATTTCTGTGAGTTCAAGGCCAGCTTGGTCTACAGAGGGTGTTCCAGGACATCCAGGGATGATATTCAGAGAAACACTGTCTCAAAAAAAAAAAAATGTTTTAAAGGAAAAATAAAATGTGAGAGAGAGAGAGAGAGAGAGAGAGAGAGAGAGAGAGAGAGAACTTGAACACGAACATTTTAACACTTCTTTCTGAGCTAATGTACTGTGCTTATATAAGCACAAGAAAACGTCAGAATTTACTCACTGCTTTGCAACTTATTTTCACTAATCAATGACCAGACTATCTTATGGGGATGTTTTATGCCCTTCTCTACTTCTTTGTAAAATATTTAAACAGCTGCAGAATTCTCCAGGCTACATATCTTTGAAAACTCATTTCGATAACTTCCCTCTGGTGGGTGGCTATTTGAGTTACTATCTTTTATTACAAATTATTAAATTAACAGCACATCTCTCAGCTGGTATCTGCACGAGATTTTAAGAGTATTTATTTCCTTAGAGAAATCATGAAGATAATGGAAATAGAATGAGAAATTAAGGAGATGTGGAAAGGGGAAGGAGTCCCTCACCCCTGGTGCCTGGGGATCAAGAGACTCACAAGCAGGATGTGGAGTGTGTTGAGTCAAAACATGCCTCCAGCTCATGACCCAGGCATAAGAAGGGCTCCTCTGAACCTCTTTAATCTGTCTTTATGTTACCAGCCTATAAACTGCACACTGTGTCCCGTAAACCACCTTAAAATTGCATTCATTATTTTGAAAAAGCGTAGATTAAAATAAGTATATCAAACATTTTTGCTTAATCTTTGAAATCCTTTGAAGGCACCAAACCTTACCCATAGCTACCATTAGATCTTTATATGTGACCCTCCCTCTCGGGCCAGTGCCCACTCTTACCTTGGGCTTGTGAAACTGCCCCTCACTTCCTTCTGTCTCCCTCTCTCCTTCCCACCCCCTCTTCTGGTCTGATTATGCTGATAATTATCTTAAAACTTCCTAATAAATTTTCACTGAATTGTAATTTTTTTCTCTGCCATTAAGTCAAGGATGTCATCAGAGGAGACGTCTGTAAACAATCTTCTTAAGCTGCAACAGTTGACATTCCCTGCTGCTACAGACAGCAAGCTTGATGAAGTCAGACTATAAACAGCTTCGAGGATTCAGATACATGACACCAATCTTACCAACAATTGTTTAGAAGGAACACTTTCTATTTAACCAGATAACCCCCTATATTTCACTCTACCTTTATTGACTCTCGACTTCCATTTCTGAAGACAGACCTTTAGATCTGGTAGACAAAGATTAAACTCGTGGAGGTTTTGATTTGTATTGATTCTTGCTATAATTCTGAACAGGTGTAAGCATTTCTGTCAGTGACTATTATTAATAGGTAGACCCATACAGGGGAGTATCTGAAGTGAGAACAAGTACCCAGTATCCTTTGAGTGTTATTCTTTGGAGGCTTTGTGTTTTGATGAGGAAGAACAGTAGCTAAGGATGCACACTCTGGAATCTGACATTTTTCATATCTCAGCCTCACCCCTTATAATCCGTGTAATCATGGCAAGTTAAGTGATAACCATTAACTAAGTTATCTGCTCTCTCTCTCTCTCTCTCTCTCTCTCTCTCTCTCTCTCTCTCTCTTTCTCTCTTTCTCCCTCTCTCTCTCCCTCCCTCCTTCTCTCTCCCTCCCCCCCTCTGTGTGTGTGTGTGTATGTGTGTATGTATGTGCATGCACACACATTTGCATCCCATTTTGTGCTGAGCAATTCCTCCTTTGTTAGCATTTTAACCAGTTAAATTCTCCCCATGCATAATCAAATAAAAAAAAATTGAGTAAAAAGACTATCTATAATCTTACATCACCATCTTCTCCTGAAGCTCCAGTGCTTCTGTTCAGCAAAGATATTACTGGTAGTTTACTGTTTGTATACACTCTTAAAACTGAGACACAGATCCCATGGAACATGATATACACATTATCTACATGTGATTTATAAGACTTCAGAGGCCTATGTGAAACTTGCTTTTCTATTTTCTAAGGAGCTATTTGTTTTAACATCACTCTTGAAGCAGTAATATTTTGATATTCATAAACTAAAAGTCTGTCATTAAAGATGACCTCTGACATTACTACTGGTGAACAGGTGAAGCTGGGAAGAACAGGTATTTCAGTCACTGTGTAAACATTCTCTTTTCTAGAGCTTCAATAAGTATATAGACAAGGTTAAATCTTTTGAGTTTTGCTACCACAAAATGCTATTCTTGAAATTAAAACCTGACAAACTGGTACAACATCATTAAACATCAATTGCTAGCATAATCATTTTTAATGTAAAACACCATTTCCCACATACATAGTGTGCTCATTTAAGGTCCAACCCGTGACAATTTAAATTTCCAAAATGTTGACACTAAAGTTTCCATTGAAATGCCTACTAGGAGATGCCAGGCAATCATTAAGAATTAAAACTGCAAAACTCCTTATTAGGGAAACCTAGGTCTTCTGAATAATTCCAAACAGTTATACTGCACACACTACAGCTTCGAACTCCCTTTTATGGATGAAGAATATCTGACACCCTGCAGTGTACACTCATTTGGGTATAGCTTAAAAGAAAATAAAGCCATATAAGAAACATCAACCCCATCATCTATATCTCATGATCTTCTCATCTCAAAGCCACTGTTATTGTGGTAAAAACTTACTGTGAGATATGTTTTAAGTGAGGTTTATTTTGTGAGAATTATTTATGAAATAGAGAAGATATGGGCCAAACAGTGTTTAAATATATAAGCGTGTGATTTCATTTCTTTTGGGAGACAAAAGCCGTGGGCACGCAGACCAAGTTCCAAACCGCCAGCGCCACACGCATGCCAGACACAAACCTCCAGACCCAAAACGGTCCAAAAAAAAAAAAAAAAAAAAAAACCTTTTACAACAGATGGCGCCCAACATGGGGCGCCAATTGTGGTAAAAACCCACCGTGAGATATGTTTTAAGTGAGGTTTATTTTATGAGAATCACTTATAAAATAGAGAAGGTTTTAAGAGAAAGTTAAGGGATAAAGTTGTAACGTGCCACGCAGCCGCACTCTCCCGCCGCCGGCCCGGAGCTTTGCCGCCGCAAACCAGAAGCCTCACCCTTTTGCGAGAGCTCTGTGTGATAGAATGTCTGTGTCTTGTCTCTCTCTAGATGTTGTCTGAATCTCGTTTTTTTTGGTGGCCACGCCTCTGTCAGCTTTTGCGCTCTGCTGCAACCCACACACATGTACAGTTTTTAATTTCCCGCTACACACTATCTTGGCAAACTTGTAGGTTAAACCAAAATAGACTTCATATGTCCCATATGGTTGAGCCTATGTATCTGATTTTTAAAGGGTCATGAATTGCAACAGCTATGGTATACTATGGAGTGATCAATAAATGTTCTCTACAATTTATCTGGGCTTTAGGCCTTCTTTAATTCTTCCCTCTTCCTTTCAAAGACAAACCATAACTGTAACTGAGGCTGCGTCTGCAATACAAATTGTAACAGAAAGAGAAGCTATAGGTAACGAGGAAGAATGGTATGTAAACAGACATGTAATGGAACTGTTTGTTCACCCGTCACAAACATTAAGTTAAAACATGTGTCTTGTCAGTGAGCCTTTTCCCAGCACAGACTTGTTCCTGGTATTATGCTGAAGACATTACACACAGTATTATCTGTTTTAATAAAAGCTATACAAGAAAAGTAAATTGATTCAATTTATGGTGAGAAGACATTTTGTTTTTGTTGTTCTAAATGAGTTTCCTTGAACAATTAGGTAGGATCACCACCAAAGCTGCCTGAGGCTTTATCATTCCACAGCCCACATTCACTTTAATACAAATTAATACAACTTTAGAGCATCAGACACAGGCACCAAGCAGAAGCTGCCTGGCTGAGAATAAAGGTTTCCAAAGACTGCCTTAAGATGACTGAGCTGCAAACACCTTAACTTTATTTTTTTAGCCAAAACCAATAAATTGTCTTCTAAAGAAATACTAAAATAATGTGATGTGAAATGTACATTTGCTGCTATTAAAACATCCAGTCCCTAACTCTGAACATAAATTTCATGACTTACTTGAAATTCTAAGATGTAAGACTATGGAAACTTAATTCCCATGACAATCCACAGAGTGGGCTGACTATGGTAGGAGACACTGTGTCCTGAAGAATCTCTCAGCGCATCTTCAACTGCTCTTCCACTACTATAGATGATCTTAGGAGTTGGTTATTTTCTACTTTTTGGCAAATCTAGACCATTTTTTTTTCTTTAACAAAACTAAAAGCTTTTGCCATAAAATATTCAGGATGAGTGCAGAATGAAAGGGAAAACATGTCAACTGCCTGTGCCTCTTTCTTGTTGCTAAAAAAGAAATATTTTAAAAAGGCAATATCTGAAGGCTTTGCTGTGCCACCCATTATGCGAACTGCAGAGAGCCAGCTGCTCCTTACAGACTAGTGGGCGCTAGACAAGGAGGATGGGGAGAAAGCTGTGCAGATCACACAGCCAACCTCTCATGGAAAAGTATACAATGTGCTTACTGTATGACTGACATTTCCCAAATAGGAAATGGCTTTGTTTATTTAGTATATAATAACAATACAGGTGAGGAAAACTTATCCTAAACAAACTACACCCACTCTGGCTTTTCAATGAAGCAAATAAGATGATTTATTTTCATAAGTTGGGTCTTTAGAAATATTGTCAATGTAGCAACCCTCTGTTAACTAAATTAACCATTCTTAAAGACATACTGTCTACCCAATGTAAGAAAATGTCCATGTTTATTTTCCATGTCTTTACCACAAGATGAATAAGAGTGTAAGAATGGAGTGCAGCTTTGTTTTGAGATATATACCAATTTTTTCTATAAATAAGTTTTATTCCATTCATTCTAATTTGTCCTCCAAAACAATTGTCCTTAAATTTTTAATTACTATATTTCTTAAAAGCAAAATCTAAGACCAATTAATTTTAAACTAATATTATATACACACACAGACATACACACATATATTAGTAAATCCCCCAAGTGCCCAGATGAGATCCTGGAAATGTGAGTCACAGCTAATAATATTTGGGTTAACTGTCCGGGGAAATTAACTCCCATGAGTAAGAATATAATGGCTAACCAGTGAAGGGCACTTGAAACTACAAGGTTCTTTCAGGCACAACTAGGTAGATCTTTAACATTTTGTGCAATGTTTAAATGATTTCAATGAGGGGGCAAGGTAGATGGAGCTCTGTGAGTTCCAGGTCAGCCTGGTCTACACAGCAAGTTCCAGGCCAGCCATGACTACATAGTGAGATCCTATCTTAAAACACAGATAAAAATCACTAGGGCTGCCTCTTGATCAAAATCCAAGTTAGTGTACAGATGAAAAACTCTTTGGCTACTGGCAGTGGTGCTGATGGATAGCATCTCCCTTTTATTTATTATATTTTTTTAATTTTATTTATTTGCCTTAGTGTTTGCCTACATGTGTGTCTGTGAAGGGTGTTGGATCTCCTGAAACTGGAACTACAGATAGTTGTGAGCTGCCATATGGAATGCTGGGAATTGAACCCTGGTCCTCAGGAAAAACAGTCAGTGCTCTTAACCATGAGCCATTTCTCCAGCCCTCATTTATTATATTTTATAGTGATTTTCCTGAGACACCACCTTAGTTTCTCTCTAAGAAACTACTTACTCTCCAACAGTCAATAAATTGAAATATTTTCATGCTTTTGTCCCCAAATTTAATTCTGTTAGAGAATATTAGATGTCATTTTACTGATTAATCAATGCTAAACTTGGTAGATAGAAGAAACAGATCCCAGGTTACTTCTACCCTGAACCTGGCTTTCCATATATGGTTTTTTTCCTCTACCCAATCCATCTCCAATGCCACCAACCACCATCAAAATTCTGAACTGTACTAACAACCATAGTTATACAAGCATCCTATAGTGATCATCTTATCTAAGATGAATTACAAATAGGCACTGAAAATGGTTTAGCACACAGTTTATAAGATGCCTGCTAACTCATAAGCAGCAAATATTACCTATATTTTGTCTTCAGAGAAAAATAGGTCAAGGTTAGCAAGAATAAAACTAAACAGAGAATCACTCAGCATAGGACAGATAAAATCATCTATGTACACATGCACATGCATTCATGGGTACCACTCTAGATTTAAACACATCCATTCTAACCTAACAGTTTCTGACTTCTCTGTGAACTGACAAGTCCCAACACCTTTGCTCCCCAGACATTATTTTGATTCATCAGGGTGTTTCAGATTCTGAAGGCATTCTAACTGGCACTGAGGTGAGCCAGAAAAGGCAGGTAATCAACAATGGAGTGCTGCAAAAATGTAAGTGCTTTAAGTGGAACATAGGTGACTCAGAACTACACACAGGAAGCCTCCCTTGTCAAGACTCCACACAGCTGGCTGTCAAACTGTTGCCTGCAGTTGTTGGGTATAGGCTTTTTCCTGAACCACACTTCCTCTACTAATCCCTTGCAAGCAAGAGCATCTGTGCATTTCCATTCTTGCTATAATCACTGTATTTCTGTAGATGCAAATAAGCCTTTAAAAGAAATGGAAATGTGTGAATATAGGAAATACACACACATAGAGGCATCACAATCAAAGGATCCAAGGCATTACTGCTGCTGATGTGGACCAGCTACAGAGAGATATTTCTCTGGGGTTCACCAATTATCCTTGTGAATTTCTCATCCATCATATGTAATAACTTACTAAACTTGTCAAACTTAGTCTTAAGCCAGGACAATGAGGTCAAAGATCTCTCAGCAAAGCTGAAATGGAATATGGTCCAGCAGGAGGCTGACCATAAGAATGTGGAAACTTGTTATAGCTTTGCAAATATGGACAAATATTCCTTCAAAGACTCTAATAATAGAAAAAGAAAGTCACTTGAAAACAAACAAGGCCAACATTTCTAAGTACAATACAGGGGCCAAACTCCCACTGAATACTAAGTAAGAAAATAAAACAAACAAAAAAAAAACATCAAAAGGGGTGTATAGGAAAGTTTAGTTAAAATCTGCTAGAGTAAGATACCTACTGGATAGTGAATATATTTACAGTAAATAAATGCAAGTACCCTTCATGTTTCTCATCAATTTTAAGATGCCCTCAAGAGCGCCTGTTCCTGCCCCATGGTTCCCTTTCTGTAAATTACTCCCTTCCAGTCCTCTAGGAATTACTGTTCCCTCTTTGACTCCTTCTTACTGCTCAAGTCAATTCCTAAACACCTAGAGCTTTTCAACCACGAAAGTCTTCACTCTCAAAGATCTGCACTGGTTTTCTCTTCGTGGTACTTCAGCCACACAGTTCATGCTGCTTGTGGCATGACACAGCCTCCTCTCACTGATAGAGTGCTTGACTCAGGTATAGAGTTCATGCGGCTCAGCCTGCATCTGCCAAAAGCACTCATCCGACTCCCAGTGCACATCTCAGAGGCCCAGAGTCTTTTGCTCATACTCCACTAGACCTCAAGACCCAGCTCATTTGGTCACGTCTTATACCTGAGCTACAAGGATTATGTGTGGGACTCCAACATTCCAAGGGGATCCCTTTCTTTGCCTTCTTATATGACATTCTCTCTAACCAGAGGTATCTTTTCACTTTTGCTTAGAAGCAAGGCAGCAAGTGATTAATGTCTCTGAGCCTAGACAGACACTGTCTCAGATCTCTCGTTCAATGCCTCCTAGCTATGATTTTTATATCACTGACCAAACATTCCTCAGTCGTAAAATGAGGATAATGACAACATGACAAGGCTGTTGTAGAGAAAGAACAAAATGGCTACATAAGACATAAAATAAGGTAACTAGCTGCCTAGTAAAATAATGGCCAGCACCAGCATCCTTCCAGCCTTGTGTGTATTAAGCAAAAGGATAAAATTCAGGAAATATTCCTTTGCCAAATGAGGGTGTGAAGATCCCCTTCTCCTGTGTTCCCCCTTTTCTGTTACCTACTGTTGAAAATCATTTATTTCCTTACTTATATTTATGTGATATAATGTATTTCCTAAAAAGAAATCCAAAAGCACCTCTGTCCTAAAAGCCTCTTCAAGAGATTGTATATTGCATATGAACAACTAGAGCTAAAATGAAACTCAAGTCATTGCAGAATGTGAATTACAATATATCGCGCTACCGCGTTTTCGATGAGTACATGTAAGTCAGGAATCATAAGTTAAGTGCATATATGTATTTATAAACATGTTTGTAAGTCTTACTATATATACAAACTGATTTCTGTTTACATAGTTATGTGCATATTAGAAATTCTATAGAATTTTTAAAAAAAATCTAACCTGAAGATTCACTGCTTAAGCTACAGAAGAGCTTAGAAGTAAAAGTTAAACTTGAATCCTCAAATTACATTTGCAGTTCTGCGCATAATCTCCTAGTGGGTAGGCCAACAGGAGGTACACCAGCAAAGTGACATCTGCATTTGTTCCTTTCTTTGGAATACCTTTATCTCTCCAAAGTGTGGTTAGAGAGAGCAGAAGTCTTTGTGCCTCCTGGAAGTTTACAGTTCTAAGAGACTGTCACTACCCTTGAAAGTGGAGCAGACCCAGATGAAAAGGAACAGCCAAAGTATGGGTGCTTTTAGAAGAGAATTACACAACAAACAAAAACCAAAGCCACACCAACCTCCCTTGCAGCGCCAATAAGCACACATTGCCCTTGTGAAGGGAGGGGCTGTCTGACACCCAGAGGGATTTTAGGATTGGAGAACTCGCTCTAGGGGACATACAGGAAGGTAAAACCAGAATCTAATTAAAATGCCTTCTGGGGCTTATTTAAAAATCTAAGTTAGACATGCAGTGATTGGGTAGCGTGCCCTTCCTTCCCATGGCTTGGCATTTCAGAATATTTCTTTCTCCCACACCCCACCAGGCTTCCTTGGGTTGTTCGACCCTTCACTTTATTTCCTCAGTAGCATTTAGCACTGTAACTTTGTAATTATCTTGTTTATCTTTTATTTGTTTTGATTCCTCAACTCAGCAACCTTAAGGGCCAGAGACCTTGACAGCCTGCCTGCAGATCAATGATGCAGTCCCGGGCTGCTACTGTTTTCAATGTAGGAAGGAGAGGAGACAGGCAGAGGACCCCTTATCCACAGAGACTGCTTTCTGAGCCGCCTGTTGATGTTATGCCACTATCTGTGAGTGGCTGAAGCCTGTGATCTGTCTGGATCTAGTTAACCATCCCTTATTGCAGTGATGGCTTGGTCTCACATGAAAGCTCTCGCTGGAGTCCTAGTGAGCTCAATGCTTTCCAGTGCAGAACATCTCTTCTGCTCATATCTGTCATGAACTATAACTACAAACTATGGTCCTAGCTTTCTCTGTATGACGTTCTCCAGCAAGCAAGCATATTTCTTTCTTCCTTTTCACAATTTCACAGGCTTAGGATTCATTGTTATAGATCTCAGCAGCATTAGCATTTAATGTTTTGCTTTGTTTTGCCTGTCTTAGGTCAAGGCATTCCTACTCTTGGGGCTGGGGACAACTACAGTTCTTCCCATTTGTCTATAGTTTTGCTTTAAATGGCTTCACTTTCCCAGGATCAACCAGTCTGAAAATATTTAATGAAAACTTAAACAATTATTAAGTGTTGTATTGTTAGCCATCCTGAGTAATGTAACATCTCAGACCACACTACTTCATCCCTCCTAGCCGATAAATCATCCCTCCATCCAATATACCCACTATAAACACTACCTTCCTCTTAGTAGCTTCGTAGTTATCTTGGATATCAGACTGACTATCACAATAGTATAGGCTTATGTTTAAATAACTGGCATTTATTTAATATCATTCAACTTAATAACATTTCCAAAGGCCAAGGGCAGTAACAGTGACAATCTGGATATGCCAACGAGAAACCGTAAAGAGTCCCTGTAATTGAAAGGTAAAAGTCGTCAACTTAATTGAAAAGGAAAAAATACTATATCCTGAGGTTGCCAAGATAAACGACAAGAATGAAAACTTCACCTATGAAATTGTGAAGGAAAAAGAAACATGCACTAGTTTTGCTGATATGTCACATGTTGAATATTATATATATAGTATACAAATAATTACAATAAAGAAGGCATTAAATTTGCAAATGTAACTATATATGTGAGAAGTTTAGTACTCAGTGCTCAGGAATACACACACAGGTACAGAGAACAATAGTACTAAGTACAATAAGAATTATTACACAGCCCAGACAATGGTAGGCAGAGGGATGATTTCCAACTCAGATCAAAATGAGATAGCATTAGACTTTTTCACTCTACTCAGAACAATCAACCATGATAGTACCTAAGACTTCATCTGAGTCTACTTAAGCAGAGAAAGAAGAAAGAACTTTTAACATTCCCTTGTCTGCTAGCTATTAATAATCCTTATATCTTTATCTTTGTTTCTCTCATTGATTATGTACAGATTCCAAAATAATTCCATTCTGAAATTTTCCATTTACCATTTTGTGATCACGTACAAGCATGGTTAACTAAAACTTCAGAAAGCAAAGCTTCAGATCTGGGTGGGAGTGGGGCATCAAGAGACACACTACTCAAGAGTTACAATTATTCTTTGCTCCATCCTGCTCAAACTGATTTACCCACAAAGTCCAACCCAAACTCCTCCATTCAACTCCTTGAAGTACGGATCTATAGGAAAATGACCTCTGAACTTTGGCAAAATAAGCAGAGATGGTCCTTCAGGTTCTTGCTGCACAGAGAAAACTGCCAGACCTTCTTTAGGACACAAGAAGAAGTAAGTGACTGACAGAAACTATTCCAGAATGGGGAGAGCAGTCCTTCAAATTTCCTGCATCACTGAAAGGTCTGCCAGAGACTCTAGGCCTATAGGCTGAAGATGAATGCCCAACGTTACAAAGGAACTTCAGGTGATTGTTCAGGCAGAAAGATGTCATCTCTGTCATTTCCAGATTTTGAAAGTGCTTGTACTTCCTATTTACTTGGATAATATTATATCCTTCTGTGGTTTTGATGGAGTTGAAGATTATGTAGTTATAAATATAGTTTTTCTTAGTTATAATAAAAGGTAAATTAGATATGAAACTTTGGACTTATAAAGATAAAGTAGATGATAAAATATTTTCTGTAATTTTGCAAAATACAAATAGACTAGATATTGCAACTGTAATTCTGGCTTGATAGCTGTTTTGTTACATGTAATTTTGCTGTGTTGAAACTGAACCCTTCCTTTTTAATTACATAGAAAAGGGGAAGTGATGTGAGATGTATTTCTGTATGCTGTGAATTATCATTGGATAATAATGGGATTGTTTTGGCCTATGGCAAGGCATCATGGAAGGAGGGAAATCTAAGCATAGATACAGGGGAAGGAAGGTACAGTCAGAGAGATGCAATCCAGCTGCCTAAGAAGCAAGTGTAGTGGAGCACAGGTAAGCCACAAACCATGTGGCAAGATAGATTTATAGAAATGGGTTAAGATGCAAGAGCTAGCTAGCAATAAGCATGAGCCAAAGGTGGAACAGCATGTGATTAATATAAGTGTCTGAGCCATTATTTGGGACTAAGCAGCAGCAGGGCTCCAGGTAGGTCCAAACCCCAAGGCTAGGCCAGAATGGACAAGTCAGAAATTTGATACTACAAAAGCCAGGCAGAGGAGAATGCAGTGCCTCTCAGAACCAACCAGACTCAAAGATTTGGATAAAGCATACATCCTCAGATTGCAAGCAGCATGTATTATCTTGAACTAAATCAATGAAAATAACTAGATAATGGATGTGAGAAGAAAAGGGCATTCCAGGCCAAAAAAAAAAAATGTTAGTAAATATTAATCTGATGTGTCATGATGATTAGTGATTTATTGGGACTAAATCAAGAGGCAGTACAGAGTCAGGAAAGTGAGAGATGAAAATAGGGAAACAACACCCAGATGTGATGGCTCACACTTACAAGGCCAACACTAGAGAGAGAAAGGCAGGGGCGCTGTAAATTAGAGTCTACCTGTGTCTACATGGTGAGAAAAGGTCTAGTGCTGTCATTTTTACCTGAGATGGAAATCATTCCTTTATCTGTCATTGTCTGGGCTATGTAGCAATTTTTATTTCACTTAGTACTACTGTTCCCTGTTCCTGTGAAGTACATGGACCCCAGTGAATGCCTGAACACTCAGTAATGAACCCTCTCAAATATATAGTTACATCTGCAAATTTAATGCCTTCTTTATCATAATTATTTGTATACTATAAATATAATATTCATAATGTAACAGTTTACAGCAAAACTAGTGCATCTTTCTTTTTCCTTCATAATTTCATAGGTGAAATTTTATTCTTGTCATCTATCTCATAAAAAGAAAGCTGGGCATCGTGGTGCATAGTTATAGTCCAGTATTCATTATGTGAGAGCAAGAGTACAGAAACCACAGCAAAACCCTGCCTCAAACATCAGCCAGGGCTGGGAGTGTAGCGCAGGCAATAGAGTGCTTGCCTAATGTGCAGAAAGTCCTGTGTGAACTAGTACCACTTAAATTCAGTGTATGGTGGTGCATTTCTGTAATTCCAGCTCTCAGGAAGGAGAAGCAAGATCATTCTTGGCTACATCGAGAGTATGAGACCTGCCTGCTATATAAGATGGTGACTAAATAAAAGATAAAAGGAAACAGGCCCTGGCTGGCCAGGACTATGTATAGATATTAAAAGGGGATTTTATTTTCTTACAAGTAGCATGGGTCTACCAAAAAGTTTGAAATACCCAAGTGAAACTGTCAGATTTGGAGCTGTGGAAAATTACTCTAAAGATTCATTTGCAATGACTTGGAGCTGATAGTAAAATGAGAAGTAACCCAACCCCTTCAACAAGAGCACCCACAAGGCAGAAATAAGTGTGGTTAAACAGCACCATTTGTTACTGTGCACTTCCTGGGGGCTAAACCAATAAGTCTACCCCAAAACAAATAAGTTTAAAAGAGAAAGAAAGAACAATTCTTACACATAAGTGTGAAGCAACCACGGGGTACCTAAAGTGCTAACTATATACAATTATGAGAAACTAAGCAGGACTCAGTGCTTATCTTGTTATACCTCACAGAATGCACAGTACTGTGCAGCATGAGAGTTTTCTTCCCTAGCTTCCTATTAATATTTCTTAGGACTCTGAGGCTCCTTGGGAAATTATTTAGGAAATATTCATCCAAAAGTTTCAAGTCTATGAAGATTAGAGTTCTTGGTGGTTATTATTTATTTAGAACTGGCTCCGATAATATTAAAAAGTAGACCACAAAATGATGAACACCAAGATTTAAAGCAAAGCTGCTTCAACCATGCGCATGGGTTATATAAGTGGGTGTGGGAGTTATGAAAAAAATGGCAATGGTGACAAATTTCCAAATGGGCAGCAACCAAAAACTAATTTGAAATTCAGCATGTAATGAATCTAAAATATCTCTGGCAGTGTAGATGGAAGCATTTCTCTGTCTTGCCTGGCCCATGTGGTCGGGCAGCTGCTCACTCAGAGGTTTAATATTAATTATAAACTGTTTGGTCTGTGGCTCAGGCTTGTTGCTAACTAGCTTCTACATCTTAAATGACCATTTCCTCCTAGTAATCTATATATCACCACATGTCTCAAGACTTTAGCTGTGCTCCATTAATTCTTGCTCCCTGGTAACTCACAGCATCTCATTCGACTCTACCTTTCTTCTCCCTCTATCTCTCTGGGATTTCCTGCCTGACTATATCCTGTCTTGTCATGGACCAAATCTTCTTCTTTATTAACCAATGGCAGCTACACATATTCACAGTGTATAGGAAGACCATCCCACCTTATGGCAGTGCATCACATGGCTGCAGCCTTCATTCTAAACACACACAACACACACAATGCACATGCAATTATGCCATGCAACACCAACAATCAGACACATATCAGTTAGACTCAACATAACTGTATATTATAAATATACAGTGTATATTGTATATGGTGAATTTTCATTGTTTATAACAGATGTTGTAATATTTTTACATACAGTTTTCTACTCTTATAAAAACAATGGTATAATTATGAAAAACACATATGCTTAACATTTTCCTACATCATTCCTCAACATGCAAGTATCAAATTAGATTATCTTTAAATTGTATTATTAGAAAAATAAGCACATCCATTTAATTAGTATGTAGATTTTCATTCAACCTTACTAAGTGGTAAAAATCTATGTAATAACAATTAATTATTTTGGCATGAATCTATGACTTATAGCCATTGAATATTTTATTTGTGTTTCTGTTTTACATACCTATATCCCTGGGGTCATAGAAAAATTTCTCTAGTGTAAAGAGATTTTTGAGTATAAGAGTTTTAAAAACCCTGTTATAAAGAGTAACCTTTGCATGGGTCAGGTACTTGAGTTCTATAAGAATGGGAAATTACCCAGGTATTAAAAACCCCTAACAGAGTGAGACAGGTCTACACTGCTGGAAAAGGTCAGGTCTGTCCCAAAAATCAAGGAGAAGAATATAGCTAATGATGCAGGAACTACATTAACAGTCAGTCACACACACACATACACACACACACACACACACACACACACACACACACACACACACTGTAAGGCTGAGAGCTGTGACTCTCTTCTCTGTTTAAACAAATAGAAAAGAAGATCTGGGAAGGAGTGCTCTTTGTTATGGAGTAATCACACCAGAGATCCTCCTTAGTTACAGAAAAATAAGCCATCTTCTACTCTTCAAGGGGAAGAAGTACAGGAGGCCTCTGTGAGCAGTTGGCTGACTCTTGCTGTATTCCTCAATAGGCTGGAAATAAGCTGAATATAGAAAAATCCAGAGTCATCTGGGAGAAAGAAAGAGTGCTGTTCTGGGACTGGAAGGTGCCTATATGGGGGACACAGAAGGAAGACCTGAACCAAGCTTGCTAGTGGGAATGGATTCCAAGGATCCTCTAAACAGAGATGCTGTAAAAGTAAGGAAGTAGGGCCTCAGCAGGCTTGATGCAGAGGATAAATTGTTATAGGGATGGCTGGGCCCCTGAGCTGAACAGTGATAGAAACAAGAGGATGCCAGTATTGGGTACCATCCAGGAACCATACCACACCGGTGTGCATCAGCTCCTAGCTGGTAGAAACTATGCAGATCAGTTCTTTTGAGAGCTTTGAAACAACAAGGGCCCTCCAGCCTCTATAACCTCTGAAAGTTTTGAATGATGAAAGTTGAGTAAGACTTCAAAAGAGAAATGTGATACTCCCAGTAAGAGTGAGAGTCCAAACAAGTACCGTGCTGAGAGAAAGATTGTGTTTTTACATGCCATATCAGTTCATCCTGGTTACTTACACAGTTGTTGATCAGTGTGCCTGTGCTAGATAAGAAGGTTCTGATATGAGAATGTCTTTCTATATGCTGTGAATATCATTCTTTAAATAAAGGATTTTTGTGGCCATGGCAGGCACTGTAGCAGTAGGCAGGAAATCTGAGCATAGGCAGGAGAAGCAGGGCAGAGTCAGAAGAGATGTGATCCAGCTGCTCAGGAATCAAGATGTAATGAAATAGGCAAGCCATGGGCCACATGGCAAGACAGAATAATGGAAATGGGTTGAATTAAAATGAAAGAGCTAGCTAGCAATATGCCTGAGACATACGCCAAGCAGGATGAAATTAATATAAGTGCCTGTGTGTTTCTTTGGGACTTTTGGATTGCTGGTCCAGATAAGTGGTGGCAGACAGGTCTGAACTATGGAGCTAGTCCTGGCTAGAAACCTTTTGTTACAACGTTCTTTTAAGCCACCCAACATGAGATCCCTAGAGCACATTCAAGCAAGAAAGGCTCAGAAGTCTTTGGCTACTCAGGGTTTCTTATGACTGGGAAAGCCAGGTAAAGAGTTCCAGAAAATAACTTAATATAGGCGCTCAAATATCAAAATGCAGGATGCTAGTGTAGGTACTCTGAAAGGTGAGATTCCTGGTGTCTGGTGTCTACTACTAGACTGGGTATAGAGAATGGAGATGTGGAGATGATTCAATCATCCAGGTACAGAGGGTTGGGAAGCCAGCCAGACATTACATCACAGAGTAGGCAGATAAAGGTCCTTGGTCCATTATGCATAGACACTGAGGTATACATATCAGGTTGGAAAGGAAGAAAAGTAAAAACACACCATTTATAGGAGGTAGCCTTAGCAACATCACTAACTAAACCTACCATGAGGCACAATGAGCTAAACAGACATTTAAGTTCACAGCAGAAGCTTGGTAGCAACAGGTTACCATGAATAATGTGTATAGGAGCAGGGAGAACAGGTAGTGATTTCTA
Organism: Sigmodon hispidus; assembly: GCA_004025045.1. Classification (NCBI taxonomy): domain Eukaryota; kingdom Metazoa; phylum Chordata; class Mammalia; order Rodentia; family Cricetidae; genus Sigmodon; species Sigmodon hispidus. Next base: position 31,894 of record PVIH01008877.1, on the reverse strand, counting down.
CCAAACACATCATTTAAAAGCCCTTTTCAATATTAAGTTAGTTTCATAGTCCTTGATTTTCTCAGCACATCTAATACATTTAAGGTGCTTAAGGCTCTACTCATTCTTTACCCTAAATCTATTCTAATGTAGCTACAGATTTAATTCATGTCCTGGAAAAAAAATACAACTTCATGAGCTTAAGGCAACAGCTGCCTTTAGTGATAGCTGTACTACAGAGTTCAGAATCTAAATCTCTACATAAAACCATTCAATGAAATGCTCTTACATGAGCCAAAGATCACATAGGAAATAAACAATGAATATGTACCATCATTTCAACAAGCCCAGTTGAGTTTAAGCAAAAGTGACATTTCAGTCCTCTATCCGACCCTGCCCATCTATGCCCATACTCAGCACTCTGAATGATCTATATCCACCCAAACTACTGGCTCTGGATTTGTTCTAAATGCATTTACTCAGTCACTGGGGGGAGGGGACAGACATTTATATAACACCACAAACATGTATAGTTTATTCCATTAACAGACAAAGAATCAGAGCGTTTGGGTGAGATCACACTAAACTGTTTACAACAAGGCTTGCTGATTTCTGCAACCATTTTGTTCAAATGAGAGTCTCTAGTCCAGGCGGGAGGGGGGCTCTATAAAACCTCTCAACCTATCCGCTCCATACCATTCTAAACAGGCCAGATGTTAGCCACATGCACCTGCAGAGGCTTTTCTTTTCATTTCCTTGATCTCCACAAGGCAGAAAGAGAAATGGTAAACACTTGTGATATCTGTGGCCCACTGAAACCTGAAAACCTAGATATTCTTTGAGTCAATTAAGATAATACAGAAAGTATTTACTATGAAGCCAGCACTATACTTCTGTTAACCATGTGTATACCACAAAGCAAAGAGGTTCTAGAACTCTGTCTCATCCTTCCCCTTCACAAAACAGTAGATGGGAAGACTGACATAGATATTCTTCAAGGCATGAGGATAACAAAAGATTATTTCTACATGCTTAAAACCATTTAAATTGTGAAACACAACAAATCTCATTAATTTCTGACACTTTTGGTTGAGAAAACTAAGAGAAATTGGCTCAAAGGGAAAAAAATGAGGAACACATTGGTTGAAGTCATGGAAAAATCCACAGACATATGTATTCAGCTCTGGGAACTGGATGTCAGTAGGCTCTATTCCCTCTGAACTGGGACCGTTTGAAATAAAATATGGGACCCAGATGCATGTGGTTCATCCAAGTCTCACAAACCCACATGCCACAAAGAGGGAGGAAAGAAAAAGTGGTCACATACAGCATCCCAAATCTCATCACATGGCAACAGCAGGGGTAGTCGAGCTGAGCAAACCATCTGAACTAAGTGGGGAAAGGGAGAGCTTGCTTCCCAAAGGAGATGTGAGGCCACAAAAAGGACAGGAGGATGGCTATGCAGAATACTGCTAAAAGACCACCGTGTATTCCTAACCTCTCCCCGCCCATGATATTAGCTCCTACACTTAATTCAAAACTGGATTCCAGAGGTTTACCAGTGAATCTTAAACTTATTAAAAATAATACTGTTAGCCAGCCGTTGTACTCCAAGTCTGTCATCCCAGCTACTAGGGACACTGAGAGAGGAAAACAGCGAATCCAAGGCCAGCCTGGACTAAAGAATGAGTTCAAGATCAGCCTGGGTAAATCAGTGAGATCCTGCCTCAAAATAAGGAGGAAGGTAGGAGAGAAGAAACCAATGGGAGCAGCTGAGGATATGGTGTAACAGTACAGTGAGGTAAAGTTTTTGTATGTGTAGCACCCTAGGTTCTATCCCCAGTGAGTAAAATCAGATACATTAGTGATAATCATAGCAATGAAGACAGTAATAGCTGGTTGCTATGGGATGTCTCTCTGTATACTGTGACTATGTTTTATTACCATTGGTTGATAAAGAAGCTGCTTTGGCCTATGGCATGGCAGCATACACTAGGCAGGAGAAGCAAAAGAATCCAGGGAGAAAGAAGGTCAGAGTAGGGAGAGATGCCAGCATAGGTAAAGACACAAGACACATGGCAAAACACAAATTAAGAGAATTGGGTTGATTTAAGTTGTAATAGGTCTGAGCAATAGGTCAAATGGTTTATAATTGATATTAAGCCTCTAAACAGATATTCAGGAACAGGCAGGTGGGAGAGATTCTCCATCTACAGCTAGTGCTTCCTGAGTCCTAACCTTACACCAATAATGCACTCTCACTTGACTTTTATTATTTTCTTAGTATACTCTAATCTTCAACTTATAGGAATGAGAAACTGGAGCTCAGGGAGGTTAAATTAGTCACTCGAGATCACAGCCTAGTAAAGAACACAGAAGTCAAACCAAGATCTGTTTTAGAAATATCATTCTTAACCAAACTAGAATTCAATTTCTTCCAAGTTCTTATCTGTTTCAGTGCCACATTTCTACACTGACAATCTAGATTCTCTAGATGGGACTGTTCTAAACCTTAACATTTTGAAACTGTCCTACAGGCTATTTGTAATAATAACCTTTGGCCAGGTGTTATTCCCTTTGATTCAAGAAAGATTTATCAATCACCTCATACTTGCAAGGTGCCCTACAATCCTGGAACCAAGGACACAAAGTCTATGGGTCAAGAGAAACAGGGACAGACATTAATCAGTCAGCTAGGTAGGATGGAAGCCTCAGCCCCATCCTACAATCTGCTCAAAATGACCTAATTAATGAAAACCCCCCATTCTCATACACCACAGATGTTCCAACTGACAACGTGAGAGAAAATACTTCCAAACGGCTTGAATTAATCAAAATAGCAATTAGGACACAGTAATAACCAACACATTCAGCATGACTCAGAATGAACAAATGGCCAGATCCCATGAAAGGTCTGACAGAATGGAACAAGTGATTTCTAAGATAATTCCAGGGGAAGGAAACATTATTTTAAAAATATGTACCTTAAGTAAAATAAAAACTAATGAGATTTTACTTATGGTTGTCATCATAAAGTCATAAATAAATTCATTATTTTTAAAAGTTAGAAAATAATGAATTTTTTTTTTCAAAATATAAACGCAAAGACAAAAAGAAGCTGTGTAAGTGGTCTAAAAGGGAAGGAAGCTTCTCCCCAGAACATGCTGGTCTCTGTCTGAGGCAAGCACCCTGCCTCTTGTTCAGCACCCAAGAAACTCAGTCACCTGTTAACCTGAGGCCTCAGCTATTTTCTGAAGGAGTTCAAGCTACCAAGCCCTGCCCTGGTCCCTGGATGAAATGCATGTCCACTCCTCAGAGTTAGGAACAGCAGCCATGTTGTGCTGGGCTCATGCTGTGTCCCAACCTTTCTTTGACAGATAAGACAAACTGTAATTAGGTCCAATTAGAATTTTGTTGATGTTAATTCAGAACAAATTGAAGTGAATTGGCAATGAATAAAGAAAACTCAATACTAGGACTCAGGGAACTTCTGAAAGGCAAGATAATTATAAGCCATTCTATAGAACACAAAATGTGTGCTCTTTACCATAAGAAAATTATCATTCATCTGGGTTGATTGGTATTTTCCCAGGACAGCCTTAATTTCCAAAAGCAAACACATCCACGTCAAGCCTATGATGCTAAAAGGGGGATTAGGCAGAGACTGGGAAACAGCATGATGTAAAGGAGAGAAAGGGCAGAGGGGACAGCTCAAAGATATTTGTGTATAAGTGAGAACCTATGTCTGCCTAGACTTACTTTGGCCACCATTGCACTATGCCTCACACAGCATCCTGAATCTTCCCTTTCATGACCCAGTCAGAAACAAGATTCAAAGTCAATGAGTTCCTTAAGCTTTTTCCTTTAAAAACTCTTTGGTTCCTCCTCCATGATCAACTTCTTCCCTGACTATTCAGAGAGACCCCAAATAAGAACAGTACTGAACAGTAGAGTCCAGATCCTGTTTGGGTGGCTTTAACGTGGCTGTCTAACCTCTGTGCCTTCCTTTACCCACCACATTTACAGGCTACCTTCACAACGCTCCCAAGAATCACATGAACCAGTGGGAATAAGCACTAAAAACTTCAAAGTGCAGGAAAAACAGTTAGTATCAATATAATTATAATTCTAGACCCCGCAAAAGTCACCAAATAAATGTGAGATCTAAGTTTACTATGAGTAGGAATTGAAACGCTATCAACATACACCTCAGTATGGGTCATCTCAAGGCATTCACACCATCAAAACATCTCACTCCAGGATAAACGAAGAGTTCCCCATTGCTCTCTAGATTCTTCCCACAGGTTCCAAACTCCTGGCTACCTGGAAGGGTTTTTGAGCACAGATTTAATCTGTGCTCATTTTCTTCCGTCCCCACGCCCATCTACAAATAGCAAGGACACACTTCTATCTCGTTTTCCCTTTCATCCAATTTACTTGACAAGTCGGAGGCTGACACAGAGAATAACATGAGCATGTTATTTTCTTGTCTGAATTTCTCCCTTAGGATGTGTAATTCTCTCTAGGCAGACAGCTCAGCTTTAGTTGCATGTCTTAGCTCCCACAAGAAAAGTCATGCAACAGACGCCACAGCCTGCTTGAGATATCTTCCCATGCAAGCTTCTTTCAGGGACTGCAGAGTACTCTCCACTCCCATTATCAAGCAGGCAGGACTGTTGATAGCATAAACAAGGAGATTCCTGTTCTAGAAACCTCACCTCCAAAGGCTCAGCTCAGCCCATCTATTGCAGGACATTGTGACTGCTATGAGAATAAGGGAACATGCCATTTCATACCACAGAGAAAGACAGCTATGTTGAGACAGTCCAACATCAGATAGCTTAGTTTCAGTTGCCTGGCTCAGTGGCCACCATGCGGGGCAGGGGATGCTCCTCCCAAGCTCAGCTTGGGTTTCATTGGGGGCCTGCTGCTCCCACCAAACATTGCAATATCTCTTTCCTTGGGAAACCCTAAATATACACTCACCAGTACCCCTACTTACAGGACTCCAAGGACAAACCAAATGCAGGTTTCACAAAAGTCCAACTTGGGGGAAGTTAGCTTACTGCATTTAACTACAGAGTACAGGTGACAGGTTACTTAAAAGAACATGAATGACCCCAAAGCATGGGAGTCTTACTCCAGCATGAATGATAAGTCCCCCATGGGTGTACAAACCCTGTGTAATTAGGACAGAATACATACAAATACATACATCTGGCTGTAAGGTGCAGGTATGAATGTCCTATATATCATGTGAGTGAGTGCCTGATGACCCTCCTCATCCCCTTCTATGAGTTAACATCAACAATCAACAAGCCTGATCACAGGTGTTGCTCTGAAATAGCCACAGCTGCTTTGATGAAGATAACAGCTGTCTATACTGAGAAGGTGGCTACAACAGGGAATCACATATGTTGACCAAGCAAGTACTCTACCACTGAGCTAGATCCCCAACCCTGTCCAAATCCCATTTACATCCAAATTTCCAATATTAAAAATTATTTTATCTCTATTTTATTTCTAGTCAATATTTTTATATTAGACAATTTAGAATTGCATGTATTACCCCAGGCCTATTACTCCCAAAATAGGACTTATAATGAAGAAGAATAGTAGCTACTCAGCAGGATTAGAAAGCCACATTCTTGTATATGCAAAGCACCAAGGAGCATGTGCCCTGTAATAGCCAGGTAACCATGCTTGTATCGAGCATAATGGCAGAGAATCAACCAGATATGAGTTCAAACCCTTGCCCCATCCCATATTAGATATGTATTTGGGGTGCAGAGTTCCTCATTAGCATGATGAGGAAAATACTAGTGCCTCCTTCCTAAGTCTATATGAGAATTAAAAATTAATATATACATGAAACCCTTTTTAAAGCCAGCTTTGTGTTTAGTAACTGATGGCATCAACCACTCTACTCAGAGTATTTAATATTAGTAACGCAACTATATTTTTCTGCCAGTTTGTGTCAAATACAATCTGAAGAGACAGATCAGCAACACAGACACCAGCAACAGCTGTAAAAAGGACTGTCAAGTAGCAAATACTGGTTCAAGTCCAAACCATCAAGTCAGGCTCAATCCCTTTCCAGTCTTACCACTGTAAAAACATTTTAAGAAACCAAAAATAGAATTTATTTGTCCCCAAGAACTAAGCCATTCATTCCTTTATATCCAAGTTTCTGGAATCTCACCTTTTCCCCAAAGCTTCTACTTGCCAGTTAATTGGACAGGTCAAGTAACCCTAAAATAAACCCATGCATTTTAAAAGGTATTTCTGTAACTTTCCAGTCTTTATCAAAATATCTTGTGAACTTAAAGGGGAGGCTTAATAAGCTTTAAAAAGATATTTTTCATTTTTTATTTCCTTAAATCAGTTTCATTTTCTTTGTCCCCAAAAGAGAATGTACAGGATAGGGACAAGACTGGAGAAGTACATAAACAGAAACATCTGTCAAAGCTTCCAGAACAGAAGCACAGCACGGTGTCCACCATCTGGACTTCAACCTGATTTCCCTATCTTTAGTGGCCACATCACCACTAAACAGGCTTCCCTTTGCTTACTCATGACCTGGCTTCCCGTTCCTTATTTTTACTCTCCATATTTTACCATCCATCATTTTACTTGCGACCCTAAGGCAGTTAAATGACAGCTTGTTGGAGGTGGAAGCAATCCATGTTGTTACCTCCACCCTTTACTTACACATTGGCAAAAGCCTGATGACCCACAAGGCTGGGAACTGTTCAAAGACCACAGACTGACTGCAGTCTAAGCCAGAAAGAGTTGCAGCCCTTCAGCCTCCCCACATAAAAGAGCACCCCATCTTTGCTCCATGTCAGCATGAAAATTCTAATATTTCTGTGACAAGTTTTTGCCAAAAAAAAAACCCCACCTAGTGCTTGGCTTTTGTTACATGACCGAATACTACATCTTAGAAGTTAAATAAAATGCCAACCTCATTTTGGCATTTTATTTAACTTCTAAATAAAATGGGGAGATACTAGGACCCAAATTAAAGAGGAATGATGGAAACTGGAGAGATGGCTCAGAGGTTAAAAGTACTTGCTGTTTTTGCAGAGATCAGGTAGGATTCCTAGCACTCAATGGTGGTTCATAGCTATCTGCAACTCCAGTTCCAGGGCTCTGAGGATACCAGACGCATTTGTGATTCGTGCAGAGACATAAGTGCAGGCAAAGCATTCATACAAACAAAGTAGAAAATTCTTAAAAGAAAGAAGAACTTAGATTTTATTCCCCAGCCCAATGTGCAGCTAAGGATCAAAACTGAAGCTTTGCGCATGTCAGAAGGGCTGAAACACAGAGCTGCACCCCAAGCTCAGCCTAGTTTTCTTTCTCTTCATCCATGTCTGCTTTCATACTGCAATGCAGTTAACTGACTGAGGGCTTCTCAGAGAAAAGGAGTTTAAATCATTCCATTAAAAAAGACTATAATTTTTTGAAAGTATGATTTTAATTTTTAATTAATTTGAGGGGGAAGCCAAATCTATGGTATGCATGTGGGGGTCAGATGACATGCTGCAAGAGTCATGTCTCTCCCGCCGTGAGTCCTGGGTATCACACACAGTTCATCAGACTAGGTGGTAAGCACTGATACCCATTAAGTAATATCTCATCTGACCAAAAATATGACTTCTTTCACTGTGGGATTAGTGTTTACAAAATAACAAAAATATCAAAACCATTGTCTACATGAAAAATATCACTAAAATGTTCTGAGGTTCAGAAAGAATACATCCCTAGTAAGTATGAAGCCCGGGTTTTTCCTAGCACTACCCCATACCCACATTTCATGTCTTTTCCAGATAATTGTTTAAAGTTTTCACATTGAGAATGGGGCAACTTTGCAGTCTCAGCTAGAGAAAAAGCAAATTGACTCTGGGGCATGAGTGATGGCAATCCACCCTTGGAGAAGACAAGAGAATCGAGAACCTGTAGACAAAAGGTACCCCTGCATTAAATCACAAAGTACTTGTGAACTCTCTCCCGCAAAGATCTTGATGCTGTTTGATTTTGTTCTTTTGTATTGTAACTTATTCTTATTTGCTAGGCCACCAACATGTAACATTTAACTATACAATGCAGATACACAGGCCACTAAAGACACTTTGATTTGGCTAAATACTCTCCAGTGAAAAATTAAATGCCAGGGAGGGGCTAGAGATGTAGCTCAAAGGTGAAGCGCCTGCCTACCATGTTCGAGACTCTGGTTCAATTCCCAGAACTATATTTTAAAAAATAATTAGAAAGCAAACAATCAGTACCTTTCCGAAGTCACGAACATCAAACAGGTCAAACGCCTCAAAAAGTTCGCTTTTTCTCATTCCAAACGTCTCGCAGCAGGCTGACAGAAATGTCCGGATATTCTTCAGACAGAGAAACTGAGAAAGAGAAAACAATAACATATAATGAATTTTTCCGAGTGTGACCTGTCTTCTGTCACCCATATGCCTCTATAAAAGTATCAATGAAGAACTAACCTGTTTTTTTTTTTCTTGTTCTTTCTTTTCTTGTGTCTATGAGTCATATAAAATAATGTTCTACTGTATATAGAGTATGTTAGCCACATTCACTATTGTCCTCTCTTGCCCCCTCACCAACCACCTTCTAGTTCCCTTCCTCTTTCCAAATACCCACCCCCTTCTGTCTTCATGTCTTTCTTAAATCTAGATTCTGCACAACAAAGGCAAGAAGTAGCTTCCTAAGGCACCTTACTGCCTTTGATCAGCCAGCAGTGCTTTGAACTGGCTGTGAGCAGACAGGCATGGTTTGTGCCCTCTTGAAACTTACATTAAAACATGAGATGACACCTAAGCACAAGCACCGAAACAAACCCATAAATTACATAAATACATTAATTTATGGCTTTACATAATGCCTGGAGAAGGGATCTGGAGAGTCAGGAGCAGGTAGAGCTTAACCGGAACTGGAAACTATCTCACAGAGAGGAGGAAGAGGAGGGCAGAGATGTGAGGCAGTCTGAGGTAGGAGTGTCTGAAGAAACACTAGAGCAGAGTGTGTTGGGGAGAAAAATAAAGTCAATCTGGAAAGGTAGGGATCAGACAAGAGAGGCCCTGTTGAGTAGTAGCCTTTATTCTGATATGGAAAATACCAGATGTGTGGGTCAATGGTAAGACAAAACGTAATGGCTTCTAAGGGTCTTTCAGGAGCTGCTGTGTTTGTAGGTGTGTTCCAGACATGCCTGGCATGTTTGCTGCTGCACTGCCCAGCAGAGCACATCCCCCAGGTGTGACCATGTCCTGGCACGACCACACTCCTATCCCAGGCACAGCTGTATGCCCACCCCTCCCTTAAAAGGAAATAACTCTTGGCAGTGGGTCCTTTTTTCTGCTTTCTCTTTTTATTCTTCCCTTCTTTCTTTCTTTCCTTCTCCACCCCCACTTCTCCGGATATCCAAACCCCCTAAATTAACTCAGGTGTGGGACCTGGCAGCAAATGTTTCATGTCTCTCCCACATGCAAAATACTAACAGTGTTGAAGACAGATTGAAGGATATTGGGACAAGCACAATGCAGGGACACAGAAGCCTACTGCATTATGACCAAGTGAGAAATGACTGTGGAGAAACAAAGATGCACTACCACTGTGTTACATCCGAGGTGCCATTGATGGGCAGGCAGCAAATGAATATGTAAGTCTACAGCTCAGGTGATATAGGTATGGACCTCAAACCTAAGTCTTGGAATATTTAACATTGGTTCTCAACCTCCCTAATGCTATGAACTTATTTTTCAGTTCTTCAGGTTGTGGTGAACCCAACCATAAAATTATTTCATTGTTACTTCATCACTGTAATTTTGCTACTGTTATGGATTGTAATGTAAAGCTCTGATATGCAACCACTGGGGTCACAACCCACATGTTAAGAACCACCACTTTAGAGTAGAGAGAGCATTAACATTGACATTGACTAAGAAAGACTTGGACCACAAAGTCTTAGAAGATCAGGGCTAGAAGCCCACAAAGGAGTCAGAGAAAAAGTGACCAGTGTTGAAGAGGAGAATCCAGGAGAACAAGTGTCCCCAAAGCCATGTCAAATATATGAGGAGATAAAGTACATCAGATGTTCCAGGTGACCAGTAAGATGGAGCTTATCACTGCCTAGGCAGTGAAGGGACTGTGCTCTGTGACAGTAGGCGTTTCTATGGGGACAGGATGTTTGGAGTAGATTCTGCTACAGTGGGAACAGTGCAAGTGAATGCAAGCCAGGCTGATGAATGGCATTGCAGCAAGAAGCAGAAACATGATGGAGCAGAATGTTCATCCAGAAAGAGGCAAATCCAAAATGAAATCCTTGAGCAGACAGAGGAAAGCGGCTCCTATCCTGGGATGCAGAAGCTGACCTTGAACTGAAGCATACCAAGCTCATCCATGTAAGTAGACAGGAAGATGCTATGGACAACTTAAGAATAAGCCATTGGGGTTCACTTTTAATATCTAAAAACACATATCCGCCTACACAGAAGCAAGTTCTTAAACTGTCACCTAGGCTAACTTAAAATTCACTATATAGTCCAGAATGGCCTTAAACTCAAAATAATACTTCTGCCTCAGTTTCTCAAGGGAGCACTGATGTTACAAACATAAGCAGCAACCACTCTTAGCTTAGTAAATTAATTCTTTTGGAAACACAATGAACTGCCAAGGCACACATCTTAATTTTTTATGTACTTATGTCAGAACTTGAAATAAATGTAGGTTATTATATGTCGATAATTCCAAAATAATTTCATAAATTTAATCTTCTGACGGCAGATGTGGTACATGCCTGTATTCACAACTCACATGGTCAACAGAGGAGTATTAGGAGTTCAAGGTCATCCTCAGCTATACGGTGAGTTCAGAGTTAGACTGGGCTACATGAGACCATTTCAAAACCAAGGAACATCAAAAACAAACAAATGAAAAATAATCCAACAAACAACAACAACAAAAGCAAAGTTTAACTTCCAATAAGTGAGGAACATGTTAGGTAGTTATTGCATCTTGGTTTTTGTTTCCAAAGCACTGTCAATATATTCTGTATCTTGTTTTGGTTTTGTGCATTTATAAATCTAGAGAAAGCTCATCTTGCTTTCTCTACAATCAGATTTGTCTTGGACTTAACTTACACACCTTTTACAGGAATTATTCTCAGAGGTTTAAATATTTCAGGAGGGGTTAAAACCACAAGGGAAGCATCATCAACCCTTTGAAATGCAAAGTGCAACCAATCAGCATATGCAGCCCCTGCTGTCCCTTTAAAGATTCATGAGACCTTTACAATACAACATCATTCTGCATGTTGCCCCTCCACAGAATCGCTTATTTACAGATTAAAAACCTTGCATTCTGCCAAGACTGGCAATAATTACTCTCTGGGGGATTATGCAACTGCTCTCTTGCAGCAACTTCTTCTTCTTTTTTTTTTTTTTTTTTTTTACATAATTAAGTGAGGAGAGACTCATAGCTCACCATGGTTGCAAATGCCACCCTCTGAAGATGTCTTACCAAACCCACATTTTCCCCATGTGTAGGAAAAACTGCAGCAGGTTTCTACTAAACTGCTTTGATCATGAAGTCAGAAAAGCAAGAAGCATCATTCAAAGTCCAAACATTGAAAAACAGTCACAGAACCTGAAAAACAGACATTGCCTTTACTGGAGCTGATATTAGCCTTACTTAAAACCTTAACAAGTTCAGTTCTACTGAGCTCAACAAGTGGATTGCTGAATTTGCACAATGTCACTCAGCGCTGTTGCTTTTCCGGACAAGCCTAACCCTGATTATCCTATTTGGTACCTGTTTGTGAATGTCTGCAACATCATAGACACTGGGAATATTATTTAAAAAGAAAAAGAAAAAAAAAGAAAAAAGGCACTGCTCTAAGATTCTCTAGTAATATTCCCAGGAGATGTTCACAGTGCCTCAAAATTTGAGGAAGCACTAAGCTAGCTGTGAACTCTACACTCCTGGGTGTTCTGCTGTGTGACAAACAGAAACAATGTTGAGGGACAGACGAGTTGGGCTGTGGCATCATTAGGTATGTTCCAAACACAGCTGAGCCCACCAGACTCCCTGCCCCCTGAGATAATTGCTATGCTTTGATTCTATTCATTGTTTCGAGTTTAAGAACTCTAACACAAAGGCTGAAACATTAGTGCATCAAATACTCCAACCACAGTGGTATGCGTGCTTTTGTGCTTGTGCCCTTTATTAGACATTTTTTTTTGGGGGGGTCTGTCCTGTTTGAAAGAAGGGCACAGACATTTTTCTTCAGGACTAAATCATTTACCATGCATCTCTTAGAAGTTAGAATGTTTTTCTACATGCCAATAGAATCAGAACACATGAGAAACCCAGCTTTCATCTTATTTTCAAGCTTGGTTTTAAAAGAATTAACAATTAATATCCATTGGCTATTTAAATTTCTACCATTCCATCCTCTATCTCTTTTCTATTATATTTTTTACTCAAACTAGGATCTACTCCAGTGGTTTTAATTGCATTTGTCTACCTTATCTTTTTAATACATTTTAGCACATTTTAATTAAAATATAATTATATCGCTTCTCCTCTTCCCTTTCCAGCCTCTCCTATGTCACCTCCCTGACACCTCCCAGGCTACTCCTTAAATTGATAGCCTCTTTTCTTTTATATTATCATTACATGCCCATATATATATATATATATATATATATATATATATATATACACATAACCCAAGTCCTTTTCTTGTTTGTGTATATATGATTTCAGATCTAACCACTTTGTATTAGATAACGAAGGAGGATTCATCCATGGGAAGAGAGGCTGGTTTGTCCTCTCTCTCTCTCTCTCTCTCTCTCTCTCTCTCTCTCTCTCTCTCTCTCTCAGCAGTCATTAGTTGTCTATAGTTCTCTGTCTGGGGGTGAGACCCCATGAGCTTTCTCCCCTTCTACATTAGCAAGTCTATTGATACTGCATTGTTCATGTCTTGCTTCTACAGCCATTTCTAAAAGAGGCGACCTCAGTGCAGATATAATACATTTCAAGACTTCTTTTACATTGAGGTTTATGAAGAGCCCAAGCTAATTATCTTATAAGACATCATGCATTATTCATTTGTCTGATAATTTACCATAGATTCACTAACCTGTTCTTCCAACATCTACAGTGCCTGAGAACTGAAGTCTAGTTGGCAGCAATAACTCATATTGAAATAACTCATATTGCAAACTTCCCATGTCATCACGTCGGAAGGCAGAGTGTTGAGCTGTCATATCCCCTGACTAGTTCTAAGGTCCATCATTTGGACCTTATTGACACAGCCACTGCCCCTGTCTTTTGTTTTCGTATTCCTACAGAGCTGACTGTGAAAGCGCTGTGTCTGTTTTATCTCTAAACCATTTCTCACAATGGACATCCCCAGCTATCCTTGTCATCGGTTACTCCATTTGGGACTGTAAAATGGTGATTCTTTTTCTCCAGTTCCATCTTCCTTCCTCATTTATTAACTGGCATTCTTTTATTAAAAAAATAACTTCCCATTATTCTTGTATTTTTTCTCTTTTGAATAAGAACTAATTTGCATATGATGCTAGCCTTGCCCCTGAAACTTCTCTCTGTGTCCTACAGTCTCACCTGTCTGGCCTTGTGATCTTGCTGTCCTACATCAAATCCTCCAATTCACAGGTTTCATGATCTGGTTCTGAAACCAGCCACTGCCCCAGGCAAGTCTGTTTCATTTGTAAATGGTATTTAGAAACAAAAGAGCATCCAGCAGCTCACAGATTACAGGCAACAGCAATCAGTGAATTGGCACCTCTACCTTAAGCAGAAGTGCCTAGCACTTTCTATACAAAGAGCTCACTTAAATAGACCTACCCTCCAAGGCCTCTACTGTACCTTGCACAGAATTCCAAAATCTTCTTAGAGTGTCTAAGAAGCCAACATGCATCTCAGTCTTTTCAAAAGAAAGGAAACGGGAGATCCCTGAAGAAGACCCATAGCTAGAAATGTGGCTCACACAATGTCAGTCAGCTCAAATTTTCCTCCAGTCTATTTCATCCTTCTGGATTCAAATGAGTTTCCTGGTTTTTTGTATCATCTGCAACAGCTTACAGAAGTAGCCTTCAGAGAGATACTTCATAGCATAAAACAAGCCCATCTTATTATTTCAGAACCAACTCTTACTCTTGACCAAATTTATGCAACTTTATGAAACCATCTCACTTTACATAAGATCACTTTAGGTGGTCTTAGAATTTAAACCTTTAGGAATCAGCATTACATAAGTTAATTTTTAAAATTTTATGTTTCTATACAATATGAATATTTAATAAGAATATATGAAATTCAAATAGCCATATGTTTATTTTAAAAACATTAATGAGATGCTTATTATATGTTAGACATTGTGAATTTCCTAAGACACATCCCCAAGAGGATTCTGATTTAATCACATGTTTTAAAATTAATTGAAAGTACCAAAAATTGAGTTAAAAAAAAGTAATAGGACCCAAAATCTTTCATCCAAGCATCACTGCATCATTCAGAGCACAGAAAATAAACCTGGAGTTGCACAATGAGGTGGTAACTGCTGTGCAAATGTGCAGTTTCCTTGGGAGTCCTGGAGCATGGGGGCAACTTTCTAAAATAACTGGTATACCATACAATCTGAGAGGTAAAAGTTGCTAAAAATGAAATGGCTGGTGTTTGGATGAAAAAGGAAATAGCCAGAGTGAGGGTGTGTGTGAAAAGCAGAAAGAGATAAAGCATGGACCATGGTGGGCAGAGAAAGTGACTGACACCAGACACAGACCTGGAAAGGACCAGTGTGAGGACTGAGGGAGCTTGTGGTTACCTAGCAGGCCAAAGAGAGCTCAGCTTCTTCCTAGAAGTGCTGTGGTTAAAGGGTCTTAGGTTGAAGAACTGAGCATGGCACAGCATCACATTTTAGGTGTTTTACATGATTGTTCTATTCCAAGCCCTATAAAAATATTGATACTATTTAGACTTCAGGACAACAGGAAAATTTTGGTTTTCTTTCATATCTAAAGAGGACTAGAGATTTAATCAAACTTAGAAAATCACATTTGCCAATGTAATGAAGTCTAGATTTTAGTCCAGGCTGTCTCACTTCAGTGCCCACGTCCTTAACTATTAAGTTATCTTGACTTCACATTGTGGTGCACGAGAAAAAATATGAATTTCTTTTCATCACGACATGATTTAGATAGGAAACCCCAAACACTCAGAACTACAGAGACTGCACTAACCTAACAAGAGATGACAGTTATTGAGTCTAGAAAGGTGGAAGCAAAATAAAAAGAACTGTAGGTCATATGGAAGGGGTAAGGGGAGAGAGAAGAAAGACTGAAGATGGCATCCATATCTCTAGAAACTGAACAGCCAGCGTTGGCCTTCACTGAAATAGTAGCAGCAAACGGGGTGCAAAGTGTATGAAAGAGATGGCAGGCTGAGTCAGTTAATTGTATTCTTCATATGTGCAAAGGCCAAGCAGTCTGACATCCCTCTCAGGAGAACCCAGGGATGAGTGATGGATTCTAATTACAAAACCATCTTGCATTCACTTGCCCTTTAGTGTCTCTGCCCCTAAACAAAGACATGAATAGATTAGTATTCAAACTGGAGTGATAGAAATGGCAGAAAGGTATCCAGTACCTGTGTGTAACCTTCAAACAAAAAAAGTAAAGCACCAATAAATCCTATGACATCCTAAAAAGATACAGGAGGACAAAGCAGCCTAATGAACTATCTAGTGCAAAGAAGGTAGCTTTCAATTACCTTCCAGCCAGCAGCTCCCACTCCTGGCTGAGGAGCTTAGGCAGATGGAGGCTACTAGGGTAGAGAGATCCAGCTTTCTTCAGGGGGAACAACCTACTAGAGACAGTTCTCTCTTACACGGGTGCCAGGGACCAAACTCCAGTTGTCAGCCTTGGAGGCAAGCACCTTTACCTGATAACCATCTCACTGCCCCCACTCCCCCTTAATTAAATTGGGTAGATCCTATTCCTCCTGGAAATGAAAAGCAAAATAAAAACAGTTGTTTATGTGTCTGTGCATTTTCCTTGTGGGTCAGCAAGCGCCAATGGGATTTCATGGGCATTGTTCTGTGAATAAAACTCAGCTTGGCAGGATGGTATCTTCAAAGTACTTCATCTGGACCTGAGTATGACAAATATCACCAAGAGTAGGGAGGGAAGAAGGTAGACAGAGGAAAAAGAGGATCCTTAATTCTAGCCAGGTACTCAAAACAATAGAATGATTCTTCTCTCAGTCTGACCTCAGTTTATTTCTAACGCTTTTAAATCACTTACTCACAATATAGTAATTAACACCATTTGAAGTCATAATGTTGATCTTTATTTTTGTTTGTTTTGTTTTATTTTCTTATTACTCTTTGTTTGCTCCTAATCTTTGAGGAGGAGGTGCTTACCACAACACATATATGGGTTCAGAGGACAAACTTAAAAAAAACAGTGCTTGATTTCCACCTTGTTTGCAACAGATCCTCTTGCTGGTCACTGCTATGTGCACCAGGGAGATGGCCATTGGAGTGCTGGCTTACACACACTCACTGCCGTGTCTAGCTTTGCATGGGTGTTAAGGAGGGATCCAAACTCAGTTCTTTGGGTTTGAATGGAAAGTGCTTTGCACTGGGCTATCTCCTTACTCCACCAAAGTTCATGTATTTGTTTTACATTGATTTAATCACACTGTACATGCATGGAAAGTGTATTTTGACTAGGGTGATTATGCTTCTAAGTGTAGGACTAACTTGTAGATCACACATTCACCATCTCTGCCCCACAGCCCCTGGCTCACACCTGTTCTGGAAATAGGAACACTAGATTGTAATACCGGTTTGCCTAACTATTGTCGCAAGAAATAGTAAACTCTTTGAGCACAGAGAATATATGTTTCATCTTTGTACCCCAGGAGCCCTTCCTGGCTTTTAGTAAACTTCTGAATGGATATTGAAACAGTTTGTTTACAAAGGGGAAAAAAGTATTAACTAAAAACCATCTTTTGGCTGCCAGGAAACTCAGCAAATTTTTACATTAAACTATCATCATATCCTTTTATCTATATGTCAATATAGCAATATATCTTTTCTATTGAGTTAACTTCAAAGTCTGTTGGAAGAGCTGGAGGGATGGCTCAGAGGTTAGGAGCACTAGCTGCTCCATCCAGAAGATGAGGATTTGGCTCCCACCACCCAAGGTGGGAGGCCCATGACACTTGTAACTCCAGATCCAGAGATCTGATGCCCTATTCTGGCTTTTGTGAGTACCTGCACACACATACACACACACACACACACACACACACACACACACACACACACACTGAAATTTTAAAAAATTTTAAACATTTTTGAGGACATGGTGGTATTGATATTTACAAATAAACTGAATAAAGATTTCAAATTATTATTTTTTTCACCTGGGCTGTCAGCTTCCAGGGCATAATCCAATGGTGGGTTACTAGCTAATTACCAGCTGACAACCCTAGCCAATAATCAGCATCACACTGTTTTTTTCTGTCAATGCTATAACAGTGAGTAACAAGGGCAGTATGAGAAGCAGAAGAGTAGTGTTGCTAAGCAGAGTGGGAATGGACCTGGAGAGGATGAACCCAACTACACCCCGACACCTAGGGTAAAAATGGCTGACCATCCTAGGCAGGAGCTCCGGGAAATAGCAGGCCACACGAAAAAACAAGTCCCTCCTGGACCAGAGGGAGGAATCACCTTGTCTGTGATAGGTGTTATCAGTAGGATAGAGGCTATAACAGTCCCTCCTGAGAGAGCAGCATTCACCATGAAGAATGACTCACCTATGTAGCCTTTCAAGTCTGCCTTTCACACATAATCTGAACAAATGTTATGTGTTTTATGTTTTCTGCTGTTGTGTTTGTCATTGTTTTTATTAATTTTTAAGAATTTTATACAATGCATATTTGAATCATATTTCCCCCAATTCCTGTATTAACTATCTCTTCACAGATTCACTCTCACCTCCCAATTTCAAATAGATCAAATATCCCAACGTTAGATCTGAAAGTCTGAAACTTCTAGAAGAGAGAGTAGGTAATGCACTTCATAATATATGCTCAGGAAATAACTTTCTGACTAAGGCTCCAGTTGCCAAGGGAATAAGACCAAGAGCCAAAAAGTGGGACTCTATACAATTAAAAACATTTGGAACTGCAAAGGAAATGAATAACAATTGAAGAGGCAGCCTGGAGTGGAGACAAATCCCCCGACAACTACACATCTGATGAAGGCCGTATAACTCACATGATGAAACAGCAAAGTACCCAGTTTAGAAGTGGGCCATGGGGCTGAATAGAGTTCTCAGAGGAACTACAAATGGCTGTGAAATATCCTTAAAACCTTCATCATCCTCACTCTCAGGCAAACACAAATTCAATTCCTCTGAGATTTGCTCATACTCCAGTTAGAATGGCTAAGATTAAGAAAACATACTAAAATAGACTCTGGGAAGTCAGCATTGATCTCAATAGGTTCAAGCTGGAACTGAACTTAATGGTTCTTTGGTTAATAGGGATGTTGTTAACGACAGTAACTGTAAAATATAACATGATTTTAATTCTCTATATCTGCATTATGCAAATACCTCACAAATTATTTTTGGGATAAAACTAATTTATTTCCTAAATTATCACAACACATAAAATCAGAAACTGTTCATTCTGGCTTTTAATTGATTTTCTTCATATAAAAAGTCTATGTTTTGATATTTTTATTCTTCAAGCTTCATGATAAAGGCCTCAGTTCCCCAATCTGCATATTAACAAGTTTTTAAAAAATCTATTGCTAGACATATGTCATATTATTTTCAGTTCCAAACTCTTGGTGTCTAATTACATGAAGCCGGGGTGCAGGAATAAATGTGACTTTTGCAGGGAACTGTTAAGGTACTGCAACCCATGCACTACAGTCATAGTCATCATTCTCAGAAACCTGACTGATGACTCTGTGTGGGCTAGCTGGGATCTATACAAATTTTTCTGACAAACCTTCAATATTCCCAGTTTAATTTCTGCTTGCTCATTTCTTTGTAACAATAAAGAAGGGATGATAAATCATTAAATTCAAAAAAAAAAGTGAGATTCACAAAAATATATTATCTAGGCTTTACGAACACATCTGCTATTTTGGTTCCCACTTTAAAAAAAATGTTTGAGGATGATTTTTAAAGTATTCTTAATGTCAAAAGCTTTGTTAATTTCTACATATGATGAAAAGGTTTTATTTAAAGAGTTTTTAATGGCTACTTTATAACCTCACAGCATTGTTAAATAAGACGTGGAACGATTCCATTAACCTTATATTGTAGGATCATCATCACTATAAAGAAAGGCTTCTGAGTTACAATTGAAAAATAAACTAAGCATTTCCCCACTTGAATTCATCTTCAGAAAGGAAAGCCATAAATAAATTTTCTCTTAAGTAATCAAACAACAAAATATTAAACTGCAATTCTGGTCAGCAGAAATCTTCATTCTAAAGCAAACAAACCACCTAACCCCACAGGATGCTTGAGAGAGTCTGCTTTCATTCTTTTGTTATTTAATACATTTTTTAAACTTTATTTATTTATTATTTATTTATTTATTTGCCTTGGTGTTTGCCTGGAACTGGAACTACAGACAGTTGTTAGCTGCCATGTGGGTGCTGGGAATCGAACCCGGGTCCTCTGGAAGAGCAGACGGTGCTCTTAACCGCTGAGCCATCTCTCCAGCCCCTATTTAATACATTTTTAATTAACACGTAATTCCATCACTTCCATCCTTCCTTTTCTCCTCCTTCCCCCATCCCTCCTATGCCCATCTCAAATGGATGGCCTATTTTTCCTTTGATTATAATTGTTACATTCTAATTGAAGAGGTTTAGAGTAGGCTTTGGTTCATGCAGAGTAACTCTGAAACAAAATTATTCACATCCTATCAGTCATTTTGTGTATATGTGTGCTAAATGTCACCCTGTATCTCCCCACATTTCTAACCTCTTATATTTTCTTTGTAGCCACATCCCTCCAAATTTAGCATCAACATCAAAAGTCAAAAGACAAGATCATTGATACTTTGCAGCCAAGGGCTTAGAACAATTAAAAGATCTCTCCAATAGCTTTTGGAATGCCTGGGTTGTCTGGGGGTTCCTGCAGGGCCACTTTAGCCAACAAAGGGATTAGATATAACCCATTCCTTGCACTAGAGGCCTCATTTAGTGATGAGAGATATCCAGGAGGTCTTGGAAAAGAGGAAAAGGCCATCAGCATACATTGTAAAGAAAAAAAAAACTATTTTCAATAAAAAAAAATTAGAAAAGTAAAAGTGCAAAAAAAAATATCAAGTTAAAAAAATTAATGAAAAAAAGAAAAAGACCTTCCCAAGTAAACCTAGCCAGCTAGTGAGTAATCTGGATGTGAATCTGCCACAGACCATTCTGAATCGATAAACTAAATGATCTTATAACCCTTATCAATTATAATTGCTGACTTATATAAATGATACAGTTTTATTGAGACTGTTCTATGTATATGAATGTCATTATTTGATCATATGCCATCTCTTCCTTCTCTTGCTCTCTACGCTCTTCCTCCTCAGTCTGAACTCCGGTCTCTCCCCTTACCCTTAGGATCCAACGTCTACTGTGGGATTTGAAAGTTCCTACAAATAAATGAAAATATGTGCTACTTATAATTATGCTTACAATTGAACATTTGCCATCTGTTTTTCTTTAAATGCTATTTTGCTCATTTTTGGGGGGCTGAACAGCATTCTACTGTGTATATGAACCACACTTCCTTGCTCTACTCATCTGCTGATGGGAACATAAGCTAATCCCATAATTTGCCTATTATAAATAGAGCACTGATAAAATGGATATGCAGGTAATATGATTTCAATAGCTCTGATGATTATTATTCAAGGTACAGTAGAGCTGGATCATGTGGTATTTCTATTTTTGAATTTTGAGCAACTTCAAAACTGTTCCCATTTTAGAAGTGACACAGGTCTTGAGAGCAGAGTAAGGATTCAATCCACACTTTGTTAGTCTCCCGTTGGTTCTGTTTCCCTGTTCACGAATAAGTGAGCAGTGCTGGGCAAACAACAATGGCTGAACACTCAGCTCTTTCCCTGAACAACTAAGTGAAGAGTTCCCAAAGAATATGATTAAAATGATATAGCAGCTGGGATACCCATGGCCAGCACTGAGTTAGAAAGAGACTCCTCACACAAGTCCAGGGGTGTGGAGGAAAATTTGGAATATTCCAGACAGAGGATAGGAAGTAAAAATACTCTATAAGTCATTGTCCAGGCTACAGCATTTTTACCTTAAATACTACAGTAGAAATAAGAGCCACCCGTGGCTAATAATGACATCCATCTTCCCTTTCAGACATAGCATGTGCACTGCAGATAGCTGGCTAAAAAAATCACACAGCACAGTTCAAATCTTTTAAACTCTATAAATTGCATCTGCCTTATAGGACTCAGGAAGCAATAGATGCATATCATACTAAAGAAACATCTTGACGCAGGAAGTTATACAACCCAAAAGACACCTTCAATTTGGTGGAAAAGTGGCTAAGTTAAGTGTCTGGAAATTGAGGAAAGTTAAGTCTGAAGATAAAGTGTTTGCTAAAGTTGGAGTTAAAGGGCTTGACATTGACCTGATTAAATTAAGTTCACTGAGAAATTTTGACTCAAAGACAGAAAACTGACTACGGTAATTAACCTGGGGTACATATCCACATACTTGTGTTGCCAACTTTTAGTTGTATACCCTGACATGGAGCCTTCCTTCTGGTTTATGTTCTGGTTTTACTACCTATATTATAGTGTGATGAAGCTCAGTGCATCTTCCTCAGTTCTGCATGACAGCTTGCTACTTGAGCTAACTCACTATCCTGACAAAAATTGAAACATGAGATTTGTGTCTTATCACCTATAGGCTACCTATTACAATATGTAAATAAATATATTTTAATTCAGTATATCTGTTATAGTATTTATATATCAGTTTATTTACAAATCAACCATATGTCTACCTACAGAGTAGGATATAATTAGCTAATTTTATAATTATAATTTTATAATTTTTTGTGTTGTTCCTTATATAAGGTAATAATATTAAACTTCATCAAAATGCAGGTTACCCAGCTGAAGAGCTGAGCAGCAGGAAAATGAGTCATAAAAAAACAGAGAAAGGAAAGAATCTCCCGGCTGATGTTTGCAGGCACACACAGGTTTTCTTGTGTCTCATTCTCCACGTGTTGGAGGCTGTAGTCTGCGAAGTAGATAATGTTCTCTTAGTGAGGATGTCCTCTGTTCCAAACCATTCTAAATGTCAGCACTAGTGGTCTCTCAGATGGTTCCTTTCCTATACAAGTTTTATTGTGTGGTCAGCACTAAGCTAAGTAACATCCATCAATAGTACAAAAGACAACCCAGATCAGCAGTTCTCAGCCTTCTTAATGCCCCAACCTTTTAACACAGTTCCACACATTGTGGTGACCCCCAAACCATAAAATTATTTCATTGTTACTTCATAATTGTAATTTTGCTTATGCTATGAATCAAAATGTAAATAATCTAATATGTAGGATATCTGATATGTGACCCTTCAAAAGGGTCATGATGCACAGGTTGAGAACCACTGTTCTAGATGATTCCATAGGAAACAATCAGAAAAGCCCAACCCAAACCAGGAAGTACAAAAATAAAACTTAGACATATAGCATGAAGCTTGGTCACATTGCTAAAGTTTTTATGTCACTATTCAAAAATAGATAGATAGATAAATGATAGAGATGATAGATAGATAGATAGATAGATAGATAGATAGATAGATAGATAGATAGATCACATGATCTGTGCCATCAGTTATTCTTTCATTGAACAAACAGGTACACTTTTAGTACTATGATTTCATTTTGTGACTGTAAGCAAGAGGCAACATTAACATCTTTAATGATTTTCTACACTGTTTGTTGTGGTACATTGGCTACCTACCTTTTGCTTATCTTACAAACTGGTTTCTTTTTCAGGTTTGATTTTTGTCTCTAGGAAAAATATTTTTCCCAAGGGTATCCATCTGCAACATCATTTGAAAAGCAAATTGCACAATAAAGTATTTAATTTGATTTTTCAGAGCCTATAATCCTGAACTAAGGTATATAAAACCACTTCTAAACAAGTAGGCACCAAATATAACAGTATTTTTACAATGGCCAACTTTTTTTCCTAATTAAGCCAATATAGTCATTAATAGCCTATAATATCACAAAGTAATAAACAAAAGTACCCTACACAAAATAAATGACATGTAAAAAAAAAGAACATGTAATGATATTTCATGAACATACTTGTTCCATAAAGGATGTCTCACGGGGTCACAGCTAAGTAACTCAGCTGGAGTCTTCACAAGGTGCTGATTGGGACTGCCACACTTCCATGGCTGTTAATGTCTTCCCTCAAAGACATTTACAAATGCCCAAAGTATTTCTAATATTCATGTAGAAATAGCACTTAACATTTCAGGCAAGTAGATGCACCATGGAAGAAAAGCCTAGGAGCAATTAAATGCTAATTAAAGTGGATCTTCAGGCAGGGATTTCTCTGAGCAAAACTCATAGCTAGTGGTAGTCTCACCACATAGAATGAATTTGGAAAGTAGATAAAAATGCAATTTTCTCTTCGTAAAGATGAGAAGGTAGGGAACAGTGGACATTTAAAATGATTCCAGATTACTGGATCAATTGTCCTCCTCTATAGTCATTTCTCTCTGATTGCAAAAAGTTCTAGAATAACTCTCAGAAATCTCAAGTACCCCAAAAGGTACATAAGGGGCATAAGCGGGTGACACACATTGCTTAACACGTGAAGCTTCATGATTAAGATAATGAAAAGCCAACATGATTCCTAAATCTTGACAAACACATCTCAAAGAAAACCAGAGGCATACACAGATAATCTGATGATGTGACTATGTATGTAGATGTTTTCTTAATTCCTGAATCTTTGTAGTGGTGCATGTCAAACAAGGTATCTGAAGTTTCTGTCTCCTTTGGCTAGAGTTAGCTAGTATATATTTTCAAACACATCCCAGAAAGTCTCCTGAGGGGAGAACAGAAAAACATAACCTGGTGTCCTAGCTGTCTGAAGTTACCCTGTCTATTATACATCTAAAATTTCTGTCTTGCCTGATGCTTTTTTTTTTTTTTTTAAGGCAAGGTTTTATGCAGCCTTGTTATCCTGTGCTCCAATGTTATTCTAGAACTCTTGATTTTCCCACATGCTGGGATTAGAGGCAGCATCAGAATTTCTTTGTCATATGTCAGTTTTTGCCTTGTAGTACAATGTTTGTTTTCACACAAAAAGGTAGTATTGACTACTCAGTATTGACACAATCCTCCTCCATCTTCCACTGTCCAAGTCTCCCACAAAGCTCCCAGAAACCATTAACTGAGAAAAGAATAATGTGGAAAAAAAGTATCTGCCATCAATTCCATGAAGAAACAGTGAGCTTCTGCAAAGGCCAGTAGCCTTCTGGGTAAAGCATGGCCTACCCCATGCACCAGCCATGTAGATAAGGGGCTTTCCATAAAGTACCCTGTTGGTTAGTATGTGTTCACACTGTTAACATAAAAGTGACTCTTGTAAAGACTCAAGACTTGGGATCCCCAAGAGGCAACAGAAAGCATTCTGTAGATTATATTTTATTGGACTCAAAGATTTAGATGCTTGCTGTCATTGGAAGTGTGTTGACATTTTAAATATTAGAAGCACACATTTCAAAAAACATTTAAGTCAAATGTTCATGCATGAAAATATATTGTATATGAATCTAAAAGAGCCAGAGATCAGGGATGAATTTGATGAAATGGACATGACACAATCTATGCACTGTGAACTCATAGAACTCTGGGTTCCTACCCAAGACCTGCATGACAAGATCAAGCCAGTCAACATTCCAGCAAGGGAGATGGGTTCATAAGTCCTCATTCCTAGCTGAGAAGCTACACTTGACAGTTGTCAGGGAAGGGAGAGTCAGTTTTATTTATGGGTGTGGTCCCCCATAGGTAAATCAGGCACCAGTGTATGGCGACATACATACCTGTATGTGGCAAGACAAAATGAACTCAGTGGGTTATGAAAAAAAAGGAATACATGATGCTGGGAGTCGAGAATATATATGGAAGGAGTTGGAGGGAGAATTAGAAATGCAATTTTTAAAATATTTTTAAATACATATGAATTATGGCATCTCATTTTACCAAGGACATAAAAGCTTAGGATAGAGCAGCAAAGGTATAGCCATGCAGATATATTAATACAAAGAGCCTTAGGCAAGCTGGGCCAGTAGATAGAAGCAACATCAACTCATTCACTGATCATCTTTTTCCAAAGCCTACCCAGTTCTGTGCAAGGTAATGAATAATATGCTACACTATGTTCAATGACCAACCTTATAGCATACTGTGGGAAAGAAACACCAATTATCCCAACGTGTTTTGATAAATGCTATTACAGTGAATACTCAGGGTTACCAAGTCACAGGTAACACACATTCAGGGAAGAAGCAGGCAGCCACATTTGAACTCTAGAGAGGGAGTTCAATTGCTGTGGAATTATGTTCTGGTGCATTGTAAATATTTGTCTCTACTACTAGTTTAATAAAATGCTAATTGGCCAGAAGACAGACAGGAAGTATGGGTGGGGCTACCAGACGAAGAAAACTTTGGGAAGAGGAAGAGTCAGATCAGAGGCACTAGTAGACGCAGAGGGAAGAAGTAGAAATGCTGCTCTGAGAAAAGGTACTAAGCCAATTGGCTGATCACGGGTTAGTTTAAGAATTGAGAGTTAGCAAGTTATATGACTGAGCCATAGGCCTATAAGCCTGAAATTAATGTAAGCTTTCGTGTGATTATTTGGGGCAAAGCAGCAGGAGTGCTGCAAGCAGGTCTGAACCTTGAGGCTAGGCTGGAAAGGCTAGGCTAGAAACTTTATACTACATTCAGTCACAGGCCTTAGTAACGCAATATGATGTATCAAGGTTGAATAAGGTCCTTTGTAGTGTTTCTTCATTACCTTCTTGGGATCCAATAAAATATGCATTTCTTCCCATGTTCTAGGTGAGGTATATACAGTTAGAGAGGTGAAGTAACTTGCCTGAAGCCAAGCTAATAACTGGTACAATCCAGTTTGGAAAGCAGATCAAAAGTCTTACTTGACTACTTCAGGTTTTCCCAGAGCAAGTGTGCAATTAACACAGGCTGGATTTTGTCTACATCATGACTGGCTTGATCTCAGTTTTCTGAAACTTGACTTTGTCAAGAATCTCCTTAGGTCTTTTGACTACATTTTCTCTCGTAAGAAGCAATAATATTGACTACTTAACAGAATAGCTAACATCTGTAATTAAAATCGCTTTTGCTTCCTCTACTGTTCTCGAAACTGGAATCTATGCTGAAAGCATTGTCAAATAAAATTCATAGCAATGTTTTAATAATTGTACAAGAAAAAAGAATCCTTTGTGACATGGTAGACAAGTTATAACATTTATCCCACTGTAAATTAACAGGTTATGTGAAATTAAAACCCAATATAGTGAAGCTACAAGGAATACCATAGTACACACCTACCACTGTATACATATGTGATATTTTCTGTGCATTCTTCTGGAATGTCTGCAGCAATGACTAAAAAGTATCAATGACCTAACTACGAGTTACTCAACATTTAACAGAGAGGTAAGAAATTTTCTCTCCTGAATTCAAACACTAAAGCTCTGAGTAGGCTACACTGTACCAGCTCCACATTCAATGGATTGGATCTGCTGACATGATAATACCCTAACCCACAAGAGCAGGCAGATGAGTACTATCTCTTGCCTCTAAACCTCAAGCAAAGTAATGCTATAGTAATCAGTGTGATTGACACTGTATTTCCTTTCATTTCCTACAAATGGCCTTCTGAAATGGCTATCATCATCATAACATGTCATGACATCATGGCATAAAGCAGGAATGGCTCAGTTCTAGCATCAAGTTACAGCCTCATAACAGTGACTTTACAGTGTCTGATACCTGAACCAGACTCATATCTTACACAGAACTATTCCTGGCAATGTTGTTGTGCAATTAAGCTCCCAGGAAAACAGAGCCCACATGTTCTTTCTTCACTTACACCATTAATGAATGCTCACCTTTGCCCTACTGTTTTATGTAAATAAGACTTTCAAAAAAATCTGCCTTATGCCAGAGACTCCAGAGTCAATAACTGTGTCACCCACTTACAAAAAATTCAAACCCTGACAATAAGATATGTGATACTGCATGTAGTAACGATTATTAGACTATCAATGCATAATAAGTCAAACAACTCTAGAAAAATATGTCTGGAAAAGCTATCAGTAAGACCAGAGAAAGATCACTGGAGCAGACTGGGTACCTGCTACGTCCCAGACACTGTAGATAACAATCTGATAGGAGACATGTATTTCTCCATGATCTTTGATCCATGAATCTAAAAATAAGCCTATAACACTCTCGAACACCAAAACAATGTCATGGGGACATGACAGGCTATTTTGTATTTCCAAAGGCATTGCAGAGATATTCAACATCTTTCAGACACTACACTTACTGCCAGCTGGAATTACCATACAGTTCCAATATAAGCTCACTGCTTTCCTTTGGGGAACATATTTTTGTGAAGTTGAACATTAAGAACTACTATAACGTACAAGTAATTACAGAATGTTTGATGTAGAAAAAGACAAGAGTATTATTATTCCAATATGCACACATGGTTATTGATTAGGGGTGAAACATCATAGAAAAGTCAGAGACACAAATGTTCTGTAAACCAGTAAAGTTTGGGAGTACAGAAGCTAGCCCAGGAGTCAAATAAAAGTACCAATATGACTAAAGGGCAATTGGTAACTGAATGTACAGTAGCATTTTATGTTATACATATAATACATGGAGATATTGGGCTGGAGGGATGGCTCAGCCGTTAAAGGCTTGGCTCACAACCATAAATATAACACATGGAGATATAATTGTTACCAAATGTATTTTCCTCATTCTTACACTAATTTGCTCATCTTTCATCCTGTGTCATTTGTCTAAATATGATCATTGGTTTTATAAGCAATTATGTAATGTTTATTTCACATTTGGGATGAGTAACCTTTTCATTTTGTATAATATCATCACTTTTCTATCCTTTACTGCTACATACAGAAGTACTGCTAAATAATCCAACATAAGAGATCTCTGGCTGAAATTCCCTTATAATTTAAACTGTAAGCAAACAGTTATTATCATTTTTGCTTGCACTCAATGCATTTCTGAATAGTCTAAGGACTTACACTTTTTACATTTCAAGAAAACATGTTTCAGAAGCTACAAGTTATTACACAAAAATTCCAGTGGCAGGCATGAAACACCTCCCTAAATGAGCTGTTGGTCGTGGGGGTCTCATGAGTACAATTATCCAATACAGGTTATTGCCATGGCTGTTCATTGCCCACCAGAATCAGTAACAATAAGGCCCTACTGCTGAAGACTGGTTAGAGAAGTAAGCTGAGAGAGTTTCTCTACTAATTAACTTGACTAGTGCTACAAGGATGTGCAGGATGCTGAGAAACATCCTCAGCTGCCTCCCTGGCTGTGAACCCTGAAAGCAACAATACCAACCCACCAGGCAAAATATGATTGGATAGGGGCATGAATGTCATGAAGGAGGGGAACCTTTCTGATTGGCCAGCTATGCAGAAGGGAATTCATACCTTGTACTGTAAACTCAGCCAAAAACCCATGGGTGTGGAGGTCATAGGCCCTAGCAAGTGACATACTAACATTATTTGGCTAAATGTGCATGGTGTCAAACTGTCTTCTATAAGTACATTTATATTCATAGATGAGCTGCCCTCAGCCGCAGTCTCTGTTAATGGTGGGTTACATATATACATGCAAGTGGGGTGCTCAGAAAACAATGAAATTTAAAAGTTCAAAAATATATTTCACTGACATAATTGTAAGAAGACAACTTGCCTATGTATATTCATAACCATATTGGCCAAACCAGATATATAACTTATGAATTTCCTAGCCATGGATGCCAATGCTTCCTTACTAAGAAATGGATTTCAATGGCTGACATGGCTGAGTTGTGAGGTTTGTCTCTGGTAAGAGTGGACAGGCAGAGCTAAGTGAAGCAGCTCTGAATGTCGTGGCAGAGCTGGAGCTGGGTCGCCATCCTTCTCTCCAGTCAGGTGATACATGGGAAGAGAAAAAAATCATCAAAGTCAAGGTATGGGAATATGATAAAGAGAGAAAAAGAGGAGTGTGAGCATATCAGGGGGAGGGGGAATATCTGAGCAGTTAGAAAAGCACCTTTGATTTTTGAGAAGAAATATAGCAGCTTGGAAAAGAACTGGGCCAGCAGGAAATGTCTGCAGGTGTCTCAAGTTTGACCAAAGTGGACCAAAGGACTCTTGATGTAATAAAAGCTAGGGAGTTGGATTCTACCAGGGTTGTGTCAATTCTCCAAAACTCTCTAGCCCTCCCCATTGTTCCACTCAAGGAGAGAAGCAGAATGGAACACAAGGAAGACTGAGAGCTCTGAAGGCAGAGCAAACACAGGACTGGCTTCCAGCTGTAGGTGACAAACACATGGTGAGCCTCTCTAACATCAGATCAAATGACAATACCAGTCTCTCAAGGTGCCATGGCAACAAATACTCCCAAATTGCTTACTATAGGAGCCAAGAAACCACCTCATGACTTGAGCTATAGGAGACAAAACTAATTCCTTTAAGTTTGTTCAAGAACCCCATCTACCTATCAGAAAACCCTATCTCAGCATTCACAGCCATCTCAAAATAAGCATGGTCAATACTAAGACCCTCTGCTCAGATCCAGTACCTGCCCTTGTATGACATATATTTTCCTCATCACCCAACTCAATGGCCTTGACATCATTATTGATCAACTATGCCTGGTCACATCCAATTTGAACCTTTACAAGCGATATATATCAAGTGACACTAGAAATACATCCCTAATCCAAAATCTTAAAAATCCCAACATTCAGAGCATTTTGAGCAAAATTTCTGATTCTGGAGTTCTGGATTTGGTACATTCAACTGCTAAAGTCCATGCAAACATTTCAACTCTCTGACACTTCAAAAAAAGAAATATTCCTTATCAGAGATGTTTGACCCATGTCCTGCTGTCCCTGATGTTGCCCCTGTCTTAGAAAAACTTAACCAGGACCTGTTCTAGAGGTCTCTATACACACCCTTCCTCTTTCTCCAAAGCAGGCTAATAAGTGCTTACGGGTTTCTCTTCATTCAAGGCCACCAAGCAGACACTGATTAAACATCTCCTCTATACACATTACAAATGGCATTTTTCCCTTTCTTCAAGATACTGTATTTTCAGATGCTTAAAAACTGAGTGAACACACACTTATCATCTGCTTTTATTGCTCAGATAAACATCATGATTAACATCAACTTCAGGAGGAGAGGATTTATTTGGGTTATATATCCCAGGTCACACTCCATCAAGGAGGAAAGTCAGGGCAGGAACCTAAAGACAGGAATGAAGCAGAAGCCATGGAGAAATGATGCTTACTGGCTTTCCCCCCCATGGCTTGCCCATATAGCTTTTGATACAACCCAGGACCACTACATAGGGGCAGTGCTGTTGACAGTGATCTGGGCCTTACAAATATTAATGAAGCAACTGCTCCAGAGAGCTGCCTGCATGCCAGTCTGACAGGCATCTTCTCAATGGAGTTTCTTGTTCCCCATGACCTTGACTGTGTCTGGTGGCTTGACAAAAATTAATGAACACACATTCTCCTCTTTGCACTTGGTTTATGCCTGACCTTATACTACTATATATGCATTTTTCCTTTACAGATGCATTCCCTGGGTACATCCACAGCTAGATTCAGACAGTAGAGTTGAAATAATGTTTCCCCTATACAAACAAAATGCCCTATACATTGCATTTCATAACTACTCCCTTGAAGCTGCTGCTAAAGGACTCTTTCATTAAATAAAAACCTTGTAACACTTTTTATCAATGAAAGTTTATATTGACACCCAGATGGCAATCCACTGAGAACAATAAAATGGGAAACACTTCAAAAAACCTATTGATAGAACACATCAATTTTTCAGTTGATTCAATTTTATTGATTTTATGAAATAATTTAATCATTCATGTGTCACTTTAGATACTTTGGTTTCTGAATAGTGCAGTATTGCTAAGTTATAAAAGCATTAATTCTCTCCATCAATTAAATTAATTTTTTTTAAAAAAAACAGGAGAAATGGATATGGTCTCATAAGGAAATATTAAAGATATCAATAAAAATAAAAGAGCAAAGTCAAAGTCAAGCAGGGATTCTCCAGTAGGTGTTGGATAAGAGACATGTATAGTTTCCTGATGCACAAGAGGAGTGTCTATTAAATAAGGTCAAGACTTGGGTCCCTACAGAATGTTGGGATTACAAAGGGGCTGGTCTTATCCTGAAGATAAAATTTGGTGCCTGGGATGTCAGTCATTTCCTTAACACCAAGGATGCAATTTTTAATACCAGTGGATCTACTGACAACCCCCAACTGATTCCAAAAAGGCTGGTAAAAAAAAAAAAAATCTAAAAATCCCTGTATAGCAAAATGATAGAAAGTTGTAATTGTGGCCCAAAGTCACAATTAATGCAGGAGTCTTTTTCATGGATGGCTTCCTACAGTCTGCTTCTATATGGCTAGAACACACACGAAACAAGCTCCATGACTGAGACTGCTTGTCTGCTTCCTATG
>PVIH01008876.1:66692-87261 GCA_004025045.1 Sigmodon hispidus | reverse complement strand
TAAGTATTTAGAAGAAAGTTTAATTCTGTGTTGCTTCAGCCAACAAAAATAGTAAACACTTTCCTAGGGCAAAATATCTTCCTGGCCCTGAGCTCTTTGACCAGGTTTACAGTATCAGGTATTAGTTCTTTCCAGATAAACATGTTTCAAATCAAATGAGAAAGTGATTTGATTATCCTCGTGATAGTCACAGCATTATTTCCCCAAGGACATATCTTGCTAGGGAGGTTGATTATTGTAACTTCTTGGGTCCACAGCTCAATAAGAACTCATATGAATTTTCTCTCCAAGTAGCTTTCAGAATTTCCAATTTTAAACTCAAGCATGTATGACAAACACAAAATAACCATTAATTTAATTACATATGATAAAATAGTTTTGATTTTTTTAAAGATCAATGTACTGTTGATCTATACTAAAGAGTTAAAGATGAAAATTCATGGCTAACAAACCTATTTCTCCATAATTTTCCCTTCTCATCAAGAAAATAAGTCTAGACAGGCTAGAGAAACTGGGAGGAATGCCAAGATACTATGCCATCCTGCAGAGTCAGCAAACAAGTCATTTTGTTGATTGGATATAATATCTGACATGTCACACTTCTATATGACATTTTTGTGAGGTGGCCAAGACAAATATGGCTAACTGATCTTTTTCCAGTCATCTAATTTAACTTTTTGCATTAATTCACAGCCCACTTATAGTTACTGCAAGCTGACTTTTGCATGGTGTTCTGAGGTTAGCCATGCTTCCATATCAGATCTTTCTTGAGTTTCATAATTATGTATTTATACAAAAAAGAGAGTTTAATGAATAAAGCCAGATAATTCCTGGTAAGTGATTATAAATTGTAATATCCACTGCATTAGTATTTTAATCTCTTATTTGATCTTTTCGTCTTATACTGTCTTTTCTCCTCCATGTTCTGTTACTCTCTATTCAGGTAAAAATATCTTTTCTATGTGATTGTAGTATTTCATCTAACATAAGCAAAATTGTTAAAGACAAAGAATTTGAGACAAATTCTTGACATTAAAAAGTAGACTCAATAAAAAGAATGTTTTCCAATGTTGTTATATTAAGTGTTTCACCGCCATACTCAACTTGTGAATATGGACTAATAAGTGTAACACTAGTTACATAAAATAGTTTGGGGAAAATGCAATTCCTAAATCCAATGTCCAATTATTACTTTCAATTCTTTTTTATATATTGTTTTATTATTGAAATTTCCTTTCACCAAGAACTTAAGTAAGCCTGCAAACGTAATGCAGGTAACACAGTTTTTAATGAAGTGGCAATAATTTCACTTCAAGGGCAGAACAAGGATGTATGTTCTGTTACAGGTCAGGTGGTGGGCTAAATGCTTTACAAACATCCTTAAATTTAAAAAATTAAGGAAACATGTAGAAGCACAGAGGATTTGAGAATACAAAAATGGAAGAAGAAAGAAGAGCTAACTTGGAAATAAGAGTGTAAATAGGAATCAGGGGAAAAGGCATTTCCTACATGCCTATCTCCCTTTGTATGGCTTTCACTCTGGCTATGGCTTTGCCAGGATCTGATGCTACAGTTAGAAGCCTTACAACTGAGAAAATGTGCCCACTGTCCTTGGCTTCTTTCAGACACTCACACTCATAAAAAGCTGTGCTAACCTAGTCCATGCCATCAATACCCCGCAACACACAGTGAACTTCATCTCTGTTCTTAAGACAGCTCCTGCATCCACACTGACTGAAGGAAAGAGACTTCCTAGGATGCTTAATGTTTGCCCATGGTCTCAGAGCACCTGGGTGGCCAGTGGGTGGCAGTTAAACCCCACATGTTCCCTCTCCTCTGCCTTTGTGTCTCTGCTGAGGATCCTGTTTCTGCTATGTATTAACTGGGAGATTTGGGGCAAGCCTCTCAGATCTCAAGAACCTTGCTTCCTTCCCTGTAAAATAGGATTAGTCATCTCTATCTTGCAAGACTATTGTAAGGATTAAGATAATATGTGACAAACATTCCATGAGGCTTTTTTCCTTTTTTATTATCTATTTACTTATCAACATCTATTACTATATAAAAGACACATTTGGATTGAAATTTCTTTTAAAAAGATACAGCATTGAGGATATCTTACAGGGAGAAACTTGATAAACACAGAAATAACTGTTCCTTATGTCTCTTTTCTCTAAAATACATGGAACATAAAAAATAAAATCTAAGGCACCTCAAGTCAGGTTAGGCTCAGCTACAGATGAAGAAAGCACACCAGGTCACAGCTAATGCCCATGGATGCACTATGGCCACCACAAATTCTTACTAAGCAACTCTTCTACAATCAAACCAGAAGTTTCCTTGATTTTTCTTTTGTTTGTTTGTTTGTTTGTTTGTTTGTGTGTGTGTGTGTGTGTGAGTGTGTGTGTGTGTGTTTTGGGGGGGTTGTTTGTCTGTGTGTGTGTTTTAAATCACTTTATTCTTTTAACATGACTTTTTGGTCATATGTAATAGACCATATAGATTGCCACTCTTGTAAAAATTTAGACCATAATTCCAGCAAGAATACAAACACCTATGCTTGCTTATACTCCACAGTGTTTCGCTATGACAGAACATTTTTTAATATTTCTTAAGTTCATTCATTTTGTTTTAGCTATCTGCAGCTTTACATTTATTTTCTTTGTTTGCCTAAGTTATCTATAATAGTGTATACATTTTAAACTGGTACTCTAGAACCTTTACACAATTAAATTTATTAACCAAAGTTTATATGTCTAATCAACTAGTATCATCATAATTCAACAGCTCTTGGTTCTTAGAAAAGCAAGAACAATGAATGATTCAAGTATTCTGATATTCACTAGTGTGACAAAAAATAATCTCTCCCCTCCCTAAAGTCTAGTGGTAAGGTTGAGAAATAATTCACTTAAGAAATGCCACAGGAGGTAAAGTTCAGAAGGCAAAAATTATCACTATGTCTAACTCTAAAAAACTAATATAAGAGCAAACAGAATTCTGGAAAGCTTTAAATCTTGTACTGGAATGTAAGACTGATAGATCAGAGGAGAATGCTGGCTAGCCAGTTAAGTTAATCAATGTGTTCCTGGTAGAATGAGAGACTGACTCAGAGAAAACATGGAAAGGAATACTAAAAGATGCTTCATGTTGAACTTTGACTTTCGAATGTATGTAAATTCACAAGCATACATCCATTCACATGCATACACATTTCACACATGCACATAACAAAAAATGGGGAGAGGAAGATAGCATTTCTTTAACCGTCTCATTATTGTCAAACTACTCAACTAATTCTGGCCATAACTTTTAAAAGTAAATAAAGCTTTACATAAGTTTTAAGCCAAGAATATTTTTGCCATCACTTGACTGTGGTCACACTTCTGTGCAGGAAAATCCTGTGATGTACTAGGGAATGAAAAGTTCATTGTTTTAAATGAAAACAAAGTCTTTGTTAACCAAATAAGAATCTAAAAGCAACCCAGAATGAGTATGTACTGTGAAAGTGTGATTAAACACAGTTCTTTCTAGATAATAACTTTGAGAGTTTTCTGTTACTACAGCCTAATTTAGCTTGGCATAACTAATAGTGATGAAAGGAGAAAGATTTGATTGTCTTAATAACTTTGACATCTTGTCTACAGAATTGAGAAACACATTTGTTCCTTGATTCCAGGAAAAAGTTCTTAATCGAAGTTTAGTGTAAAGAAAATTTCACACTTGACCTTACTTTCTGTTTCTCTATTA
Source organism: Sigmodon hispidus (assembly GCA_004025045.1). Taxonomy (NCBI): domain Eukaryota; kingdom Metazoa; phylum Chordata; class Mammalia; order Rodentia; family Cricetidae; genus Sigmodon; species Sigmodon hispidus. Next base: position 83,514 of record PVIH01008876.1, on the reverse strand, counting down.
ATATCTCAAATATTTTTTCATTGTCCATTTTATTTTTGCTCATATCCTCCAATACAAAACTTTCTTTCCTTATTTGTCAAACATGTTTTATCTAAATTCACATAACAACTTATATTTAGTTAATAATATATTTAATATAGACATAAAATTCATGTCATATAAACTACCTATGAAAATGCCTGTGATACCCAATAAATTCTGTAAAGCAATTTATGGGCAATGCTGCCAAATATTTGCATAACCAGTCATTTAGTTTAGTGAGACTGAATAATGCAAATAAGAAGCATAAAACTATGAAGAAACTGGACATTTGAAATTGTATAATGAAAACTGAAGAGATGGATCAGTGGTTAAGCTTGCTTGCTGATCTTGCAGAGGACTCAAAACTGTTTCTTAGAACATGTGTATATAAAAAAAATATTGATGGGAATTGGGATATGGCACAGTAAGGAAATTACCTGTTACACAAATTTATGAACCTAAGTTCATATTCCTAGAATCAACATAAAATTCAGACAGTAGCAGTGTATATACATAACTCAAGCACTAAGGTGAGTGAAAACTAGCAGATTCCAGGAACTCACTGAAAAGTAAGTCATTCTGTCTGAACTGTTAAGGATTCAATGAGAGATGCTCTCTCAAAAATTAATGTATGAAGTGATTGAGGCAAACACTTGCTATTGATTTCTAACCAACAGACATAAACACACTTATGAATACATCTGTACAAATGCATATACACAACATATGCATGCATGTGCAAATTAATAAAAATGTTCAAAATATGGAGACAACATGACTGTAAAAATGTTCATATACTTTTAGTTAAATAAGTGTTAAAAGTATATGTTTTAATTTACATTAATTATGCAGCATAATGGTACATTATTTAAGGATGGTTAAATACATTATATGTTCTTTATTCTCAACTACTCATTTCAGAAAATAAATATTACCATTTTCAGAGAACATATGCTAGTGGTATTCTTGTGTACAGAAGGCTTGAGGCAGGACCCCTCCTTGAAGAACTCATGATGTGCTACCATGTGCTGTGAACCATCCAGCTAGCTGTTTGAAATCTGATTGAGAATGACAAGAGATTGAGAAAAAGAGACATGTTTATTGTCTGCTATTGGGTTGACTGTGTGTGCTTGGATGTAGACATACCAGAAACCCAAATACTCAACATGTTTATTATATACAGCATGATAAAGGAGGTGAGTTGCTGAGAACAAAATTTTCAAGTCTAAATGAATTAGCAGAAATAATGATAGTAATAATTATAGTATAGAGATCTTATGTCTTTTCTGGTCAGAAAGAAAAATACCTTAACATTTTCAAATATAAAAATATTTAGATAGAATCTTATGGTTTTTTAATAACACTCTCAAGGGCTCACCTATACTTTGAGAGAATGCATCAAAACTACAGGATATTTAAAAGGGTATAGCCAAGTGTACAGGACCCCCATCCTATGTTTATTCTAGAAACACAGTGCCTCATCTGCTGGAGTAAATACTCACATTACAGAGGTAACGGGCTCCCTAAGCCTGTATTTCTAACTGTTATTTTCACTAGGCATGAAGTTAGGGCCCAGACAATCTCATTCAAATTTCTCTCACACAGCTAATAAAACTGTGTTTTTACATGTCAAAAGATTAGAAAACTTAGAAATCAAGGTCTGGACCATGCCAAGGTCTGAAGAAAGCTAATGGACATTAATGAATGTCCTCTGAATCTGAGAAAGTGATGAAACCTGTAAAGAACCATGGATTCAGGCACCTTCATACCACACTTGGGCATCCTCAATGTTGATAATGTATAAAGTGCCATTAACAGCTTTGTTGCATTAGAAAAATAAAAATTTATAGACTCTAGTGTAAAAAATATCTAGCACTAAAACTCAGCAAGGTGAAACAAAAATAGCTGAGAAACACTTAAGGAAATGTTCAAAATCATTAGTTACAAGAAAAATGTGAATCAAAACTACTTACACCAGTCAGAATGTACAAGATCAACAAAACAAGTAACAGCTCATTGCTCATACTGGTGATCATGTCATGTAAACAAAACACTAATCCATTGCTGGTGGAAGTGCAATCTCATACAGCCACTGTAGAAATCTGTGTCAGTTTTGCAGGAGGCTGGGAATAGATCTATCTCAAGATTGAGGTATATCAAAAAAAAATTCTGTATCCTAACACAGGGACACTTGCTCAAACTTGTTAATTATTGCTCTATTTACAATAGCTAGAAATTGGAAACAGCCTAGATGTCTTTCAATGGATGAATGGATTAACAAAATGTGGTGCAATTACACAGTAGAATAATAAATTCTAATGAATTATGAAATTTTCTAGTAAATGAATAGAGCTAGAAAAATATACTGAATGAATATATTCAAAAATGTATATGGTGTGTTTTGCTAATATGTGGATAAAAGCTGTTTAACCTTCAATAAGCAGATTACATTTTAAATAGCCTCAGAAGTTAGTTATAAAGTAAGGGAGTACGAGTGAAGAAAGGATCTCCCTAAAAATAGGAAAAAGGAAATAGAATAGATTGTTTTAGATGGATGTATTGTATAATTATTTACTGACAATTGATTACAAAAAAGATTAATATTTATTAAGGAGATGTATAAACACTCACTGATACAAACTGAACTTTAAGGCCATTATTGGAGAGTGGAACTGTCCCACACAGTGATGGTGCCAATCCTCTCTCCAAGAATGCATGAACAAAACAGGAAGGAAGGGCAGCTTGCAACGAGGTTTTCAATGGGATCTGGCCACACCCAATTCAGGATCCAAGACCCCAAAACTACGCCTCTAGGTCTCCCTCAATAATGCCTAAATCCCACCCCATGGAAGTACAAGGGTGACTGAAATCTAAAGGTCAAATAGGAATGCTGAGAGAAAAGAGAGAAGGGAAGGAATACAGATACTATCAGCTATACCTAAAGGTCATTTTAGGGCTTTGTGGAAACCTACCATAATCGAAACGTCTTAAAATATATACGTGTATGAAAAATACCTAAGTAGCATCATCAAACAATGAGGGAAACAAAGTCCCAACTAGGGATCTCTTGCTACCAAATGAAATGCCCAATGCCAGGAATATGTTACTTTTAATAGATGTGTAGGCCAAAGGGGCCCCATAAAAATACTAAAATGCTCAGGTTATCGTTGAAGTTATTTGTTGCTCTCCCCAACTGATGGGAGGACTCTGTTTCTGAAGACAACATCTACATAACTCATTGGACATGGAGTAGTTGAGCTGGTGCTCATTTAGAGCCTTCACCCTTACTGACTAGGGCCCATGGTACACTGCATGCTACCAGAGGAGAAAGGTAAACACCAACTCAGCTACAAACCCTTCAATTTGCAATGGTGAGCTACCTGCAGGATGTGCTGATACAAAAGTGGCATAAAATTTGTGAGTCTAACCAACCACTATCTGTTGCGGATTAATGCCCACTCTATAAGATGAAACACATCTCCCAAACTGAGACTAGGTAGGCCATAGATCTGGGGGGTAAACTAAATACTACTGTTCTGCTAAAAGAATATAGCTATGAAATGACTTGGACCTCTACTGTCATCTTGCTATACTTATTGATCAGTGCCTTGTTCGGTTATCATCAGAGGAGTTTGCTCCTACAGTTGATGGGAACAAATAAAGAGACTCACAACTGGACAAATGAGAGACCCTAAAACAATCCTAATTGGGAAAGTCTCTATTAAATCCTTCTTTCTGATGCTCAGGGAATATGAGGAGAAGGAAACAGAAAGATTGTAAGAGCCAGCCTGGATGGAAAACATTAAGGGAACAAGGCCCTCTAAAAATAGCAAGACAAACACTTAAATAAACTTTGAGATTGTCAGCATGTACAGAGTCTAACCAGGTCTAAACCTGATAGGTACCCATTACTGAGAGGGAAAGTAGACATGAGCCCCCATTTCTAACCCAGAAGCTATATCCAATTGGCAACTGCTTCAAAGGAAAAATTAATTTTCTCCAATGGGTATCATTTGGTATGAAACCACTCTTCAGGGCAGGCACCATGCCTAGTAGTTGATAGACAACACAAAATGAACACATATTTTTGGAAGATTTTTTTTTGCTTCATAATATTTAGTAAAAGATATTGTTCCCTTACAAGTTTTTTGTTTATATGTTATGGTTTCTAATTTTGCATTTTTATGAGTTTCTATGTATGCAAATGAAAGTGTCTGCATCTGTGTGTGTGTGTTGTGCTTTTTCTTTTGGCTCATTTTTTTTCCTGTTTGCTTATTAGTTTAAAACTATTCTCCTTTTTTAATATTGTCTTATTATTTTTATTTTTAAATATCTGTTAATGAAAAAGAGAAAAAAGAGTGAGTGTGGATTAAAAGTGAGTTGGAGAGGATCTGGGAGGAGCTTGGGGAGGGGAAACTGTAATTATAATATATAATATGAAGATATGTATTTTAACAATAAATAAATAGAAAAATTCCCCCCCACACACAAAACATATCAAGTGGTCAATTCCTAAAAATGTACATACAGCAAACATTATACAGACTGAGCAGGTTATATAAAGGAAGATATGTATACACATGCATTCATGTAACAACAATTAAGAAAAAAAGGACATAAATTTGAAAGAGAACAAAGAAGGAAGTATATGAGGGTTTGGATGGAGGAAAGGGAATAGAAAATGATAAAATTATAATATCAAATATTAAAGAAATAATTTTAAGAGTTTCTTATGTATATTTCATAATATATGTATAACACACAGAAATATATATGTTAGGCCATGCCACTGTGGAAATAAAATATATTTGATTGTTTTAAAATTTAGCTTCTTCTTTAATAAAGGAAAATAATAGACAATTCAAAATTACTCGTTATAACAATAAAGTAAACAGATTTGCCTTAACGACTAGCTATTATTCTTTAGAACATGGAGCATCAACAGGACACATTGGGTTAAAGTGGGTTCATCTGACTCTATTCTCCCACTACGTTAACTTGCTTGTTGTTATCCCCTGTTTGAAATGTATACCATCAACTTAATTCTGGTAGAAATTGCTTTCTACTTATTTCTCTTCTAAAGCAGTTCTGGGAAGATTAAAGTTGACATTTTGCTGGGTGCATGCAATTTTGACTATCCGGTCAATTAACAGCCACAAGCATCAGTGTGTAAATGTTGTTTGCAGTTTTGTGTAGGGAGCTCTGACACCAGACTGAGTGTAACTCTTTTCTCAAAATGCAGCAAGCCATTATCTTGTGTGTCAAGCTACTGTTGTTTTTTTGTCCAGTGAGTGGAATTGTGATTGCCCTTCATGCATGACGCGTTTTATAGAGTGACATTAGGTTTTCAAAGTATAGTTTGAAAATAAACTCTTTAACCTTCCTTTAGAGGCAGACCCCTGTTGCGTGAAGGGAGGCTGGTAATTGTGACTATATGGGATAGTAAATAGCTCAGGGGCATAATTGGTGAAGGAAAACCAAGCCTCTCAGCTCCTGGTCACCAATTCTAATATATACAAAGCCAGCAGTGACCAAAGGTGTTTGGCATTTCAGAGGTTCTTCTTCTACTTTATGCTAAGCCAAGGGTTCATGTCAGAAAAGCATTTCCACAAAGGGTGGCCTCAGTAAAGAAACCACATTTGCGCTATAAATTGAAGAAGCCAGCAGCCAGAACCATAACTCAATGTACAGAAGTCTATGCTAGAAATAAACAGACTGGCACCAGAAAGATAAACAAGTGTTTATCCAGAAACTGGTAAGTGAAATCAGTCTACTGAGTGGTGAGATTGCTGCTAAATATTTTATATTATCTCTTATTTTTCATTTTACCAGATATTCAGTTACCTAAACATGATCCCCATTGTCCACATGTTTAAATGTTGAAAATATTTGGGTGATGTGTTTGTTCTTTTACACTCTCAGTATTAGGCCCCATTCTACTCCTCCCTGACTCCTCTGTGGTAAGAAAATTGATGTTTTACTACTCATACATTAGCCTCAATATATTTGTAAGATGTATGCTATTGCTTTGTTATTACTGCAACAATTTCTTGTACACAGAGGAAATATAAGTAATAATATGGAAACTAGAGGTCTTCTCCACTTAGAAAATTTTCAGAGCCAAAGCATTGTCATAGTTTGGCTATAAATTGCCCTGACTGGCTTATAATTTGAATACTTGGCCCCCAGTTGGTGACACTATTTGGAGAATTTCTAGAGCTTTTAGGACCAGGGAGATAGGTGCTGATGTGGTTCACTGAGTGTGGCCTTTGAAGGTTGTACCTTCCTTCATGATTGTTCTTCATTTCTTCCCATTGTAATATGAATAAGCAACCCATCCGGGCTCTCACCACCATACACAGAGCCTCACCCCTTGTCATACCTTCTAAATCACAATGGACTGTACAGCCTGAAGGTGTGAAATGAAAGAAAGTTGCCTTGCCTTAAGCTGTCCTTTCAAGTGTCTTGCCACAGCAACTGGGAGTGTAAGTAACACAGAAGTGGTTTAATCTACAGAGTAAACCAGACACATATCTTTGGGTTTTAATTTCTATATAATTTCTACCTGCTATCTAGAATGCAAAACTTAGACAACTTACTCAAACATCTACAAATCTCAGTTATCTTCTTCAGGTAGTCATGAAAATGTCAATTTTAAATCATTGTCAGCACTTAGCAAAATAATTTCTACAACAGACTGATCTTATCACAAATGAACAGCTTTACAAGGTGAGCAAGATGTTTATTTGCTTTGCTATATCAATCATGTGACCAACTCTTCATGCCTTATAATCACAAATCTCAAGCATAAAAAGTAAAATGTACTTTTCCAAAAAGTAAATAAATTTCTTCCATTAGTGAGTAGAGGAAATACTAAAAACTTTACTTTAAAGTTTGCTCATTTATTGATCCAATTAAAATCTATTACTCATTGTCAGTTGGCCTGAAATTTGCTCAATGACATTCAGACTTCTTCAGCAATGACAGGTTCTATTATAAAAAGAGAAGCATCTCCTTTCTGATCCCAAAATATAAAGGCAAATAAGGTCTGATCTGAAACTATATGGAAGCAGATTTTTGGATCAGTTTTTTGGGAAATCAATTTTTTAGGAATGAATAAAAGATATATTAAGCATGTAAGTTTCAGAAATTGTTCATTTCAGCAGCAGCCAAACACAGAAATAAAAATGTCTTTATGTAGCAGGTGATATACTCTACATGTAGATACTTTGTACATATCCCAGGACCAAAGGTGGATGTATCCTACGCCTTGACCTCCATGCGTCATTTTACAAAATTTTACAAAATTAATGTGCCTTATGGAACAATACTACAAAGGATGGTTTGTCTATAAACCATCTAATTCCTTGTAAGTATAATGACAACAATTAATTGCAATTTTTTCTCTATTGAATTTTCAGTGTAGTGGTTCATAATATTAATATTAATTAGACAATTTCATGATCCAAGTAGATCCATCTTGCAGAGACTCATTGTAGCTGAATTGTCTTATAATAACTCATTGAGTTAATTAAGAATAGGACCCACAATTTTACATTTCAAATTATATTCTACCCATAATTATTAATGAATAGAACATGGTTTTCTCTAATGACAAGATAATTTTATAAGACAAAGACTATGATTAAGGTTTATCTGACAAATAATCCCAATAAACTCTGAAAAGGACCCTACCATGAATAAGTAGATTCCCTCACATTTATTCTGCTCACAAAAACATTTTTAAACAATATAGAACATTTTCCTTGGCAACATCCTTGGGGTTTTTTTCAGTATCAAGTTATAAATCATATAGAGAGTTGGTAGAGTGACAATAATCAAGTGCTTTGTGGGGTGCAAAATAAACAGAACATCCAAACAGACCTTGAAACTACAGAAATATTTTGTAATGTATGTTGGCATTTTCCTAATTCATGGAAACCTATGTCTAATATGTTTGATATTCATAATTAATATTATAAAATTGAGTTTATTGTCACTTAGGAACTCAGATATACAGGTGTGTCTTCTTTTCTTTACACATTGGATTCACTTCAACTAATTCATAATGTTTTATTACTTAGAAATCAGACAAAATTGCTAATATATATGCATTCAATGAAATAATCTATATCTATTCATCAACTACATAAAAGGTTCTACTTCAAACATCGAAAAAATTATAGACAAGACAATAATCTGTTGCTTCTGGGTTTGTTAAGGTTTTTTCCAGAATTGGGGAGGATATTTTAATCAGAACGGAGGGTACAATCTAAAGACAAATTCACAAATTAATTGGTCAAAGCTAATTGTGTAATCTCATCCTTAGTTGTCATTTTTTTTGTTTTTGTCACAGAGAGTGTGGATATGTTTCTTTTCTGACTAACATAATGAGAGAGAAAAGTATGTTTTAGTTCCACAGCTCCTGTTAAATCACAAACCACAAAACTGTAAGACATTACTTTTTCTCCTACATTTTCTATATTTTCAGATAAGATAACATAAGACCTCTAGGTTGGACAAATACATTATTCAGTGCTCATGTCCACATACAGTGAGCAGAGAAAAATTTTTGCGAAAGGTTCAGTTTGTCTCGAGGCGGTATGGTGAGGCCCAGATGTTTACAAGCATACACATCAGAAACTTAACCTATTGTACAACTATAGTGAATCAGTTAACATAGTTATGGTAAATGTGTTTGACAAAGCAAATGATAAAAATGTTATCTATCTAGAAAGTTATCTGAATGCTTTCTGGTAATTATGAGAATGATTAAGATATGTGAGGTTTTTATAGGACAATCTGCAATTCCCTAATCAAGAAAAGAGAAAGAAGGAAAGGGGAAATAAATCTTAATTCTAGAGTGGGGTGATGAAGTGTAACAATTACTCTCTTGTCAGGGTCAAAATCTGCTTTGAGATCAGTCTCTCAGTATATAAGAGAATATGTCCAGATAAACAAACAAAGAAGACGATATCTGTGAGTCTCTGCAGTAACTTTGCTTGGAGAGCATAACTTTTTCTCAGAATCCACAACATTGTGAACTTGAACCATTCCTGGAGAATTGCCTTTCAAAAGCACCTCATCCTTCATAAAAAGACTCTTCCAGGAAGCCTTCTCAGTCCCTTCTATTTTTGTCCTCATATTTCTCTGTATACTCAGAAATGTATAAATATTTCTTACATATAAGGTAACAGGAATCTCACTAAATCACTGAGTAAAGAACAGTAGTTGAAAAAACAGCAAGAGTTGCATTAATTTGTTGAAACACAAACTATTTATATTAATCTAATAAAACTCTGCCATGCATTCAGTGTACTGTAAATAAAACAAGTCCCTATTTGATTAACGTATACACATTTAAGTTTCCTGTTACTTTCAATGAGCAGTACTCCTAGAATCATGTTCTACATTTCTGGAGACAGTGAATAGATAAATGAGTAGCATGTGTATCCCAAGGAAATCTGGGCAAGGTATGTCACAGTGAGTATATTCCCTCCTGGACCACTTATAGCACGGTAAATTTAAATTCCACATAAATTAATCTTCATAAGATTTGGGGATACATGATTTTTTTTCATTTCACAATTAAGACAGCATGTGCTTAGCAACACTAGGTTGTAACGTTGGAGGATCACAAATGATGATCAAGTTGCATTATCCTCTCCAGAATACTCTAATATGAGCAGACACCTATTGTTTCCTTCATAGTTTGCAAAAGAAAACGATATGTCCTCAAATCATAATTTGTGTTCTAGGTTGTATTATAACAAATCCAGTTTAAAATTTTCTCATTCATGATATGCTTTTCTGCATAGTTCTTCTATTTTGAGCTTTGGTTTGACTATTCTTACTCATTTTTCACTATGAATTTTTTACATATAGATGATATAAAGAGAAAACCCAATAACATGGAGGCAATTCTATGGCAATGTAGTTAGAACTACAGGCTGGAGAAGCCTAGATAAAAGATAATAGATTCAGTTGGTACATGTAGCCACACTTTGTCCTTTGCACAGAGAAATCTGTTGGTTTTATACACTAAGTGTTCAATGATCAAAAATAGCAAACCATCTCTGTATATTTTAATTTTCTACAGCCAAATTTTTCTTTTCAGCATTCATCTTATAGTACATAAACATTTTTCAAGTTCCACTAGGAAAATGGTCACATATTTAATTTTGCCTCAATATACCAAAGTGTCAGTGAAACATTAACCTCTTTAATGTTTGCATGTGTTATGCACATACAGCAGGTCAGGTACTCACTGGAATTCTAATTTAATTAAAGATAAGCTAATTGTGGCCACACAAATAACTAATGGATTAATGAATTCACAAATTTTAGGTGTCATTTGTCTAGGTTATCAGGTCAGTAAGTTCTCTAGCATGTTTTTGCCTTTAGTTTTTAATATGGACCAATGGTTTATAGAATATGAAGCAGAAATTATAAAATACAATTGATGTTTTATTTTCATTTTGACAGAGTTTTACTATGTAGCTCTGTCTGGCTTTGGATTTGCTATGTAAACCAGACTGATCTCAACTTCCCCTGCCTCTTTTTCCTGAGTGCTTGGATGAATGAAGTGTAAAAAAAAGCTCAAGGAAGTTTTAGGTTTTTAATATATATATTTTAATATATAAAATGTCTAATTGTTTTAAGATGATTTATAGTAGGTAGAGTTGATATATGTAAAACAAGCATAACACACATAAAAAGAAAATAGCTGAAATTGTAATCTATGTAACGTGAGTGCACAGAAGTCTGATTGAGAAAGACTTATGGCAGATGTTTCAAATAATTTTTTTAATGAATTAATCATAATCAGAATTTAAGAATGGAGTGGTAAATTTGATCTGGGTGAATTTTGTTTTCTTGAAATAAAACATTGTCTATAAAGAATTTGCTTATATAGAAATATACTAAAATGTGGGAAACTATTTTAAAGCAAATTTAGTTTTGAACATTTGTGTTTATTTTTCATTCAAACAGAAGCAAATATGTTTCAGATTTTGCTGTTCACTCTGATGGCAGTTAGCTTCAGAGACACAGTCCATAAAATTAGTTTATTTTAAATTGTCTTCTGCTGAAAGGAAAGTCTGAGTTTTGTGTATTTTAATATATTGTTTAGCCAGAAATGACAAACATCCAGGAAATACCTCACACAGTAGTAAGATGTTGCTGTGTACAACAACTTGAGAGTTTGTGTTGTAAACACCTGAGAATGATCAACACTAGAAAGCATTTTAATATGCTCCAGAAAATGGGTACACTGAATGTCTTTGGCATGTCTCAGCAATATTAAATTGGCAGTTTAAAATGTGTCAAATGAATCTTTTATCAAACTCAATACCTATCCCATGTTTCCATATGTGCCAATTCCTCCTCTGTTCTTCCTTTCCTTTTCAAAAATATTTAAATGTTTAGGACTACATATGTATATACATGTACTTGTGTATATGTAACAAGAATTAATGAAAACAGAAGCTATGAATTTGAAAGAGGTCATAGTGAGATATATGGTAAGGTTTGGAGGGAGGAAAGAGAAGGGAAAAGTGATGTAATTATATTATGATCTCAAAATAGCAAAGAAATTTTTTTTTTAAAAAAAAAAGAATATTCTTGGACCAATAGGTGGCAACAAGGACAGACATGACATGGATCAGCTGTTTTCTCTAAATGGGAGAAAGCATTTTCTGCTGCTAGCAGAAATAGGTTTCTAAATTATATTGGAGAGGATTTAATTTTCTCAATACAAAATAGAATGACACTATTTTTTTCTTACTCTGTTTTTTATTTTCAATTAATTTTGCCCTCGAGAATGCTGTCTGTGGATTTAGAAAGTGAAAAATTTTAGACTTTTGAAGCCTGTAACATTTAATATCAACCACACAAGACAAGATAATTGGTAGATGTTCTATAAATTTAACTATGCAAAATAACTAGGACTTTTGAATATTTTGTTTGTTTGGTTTGTTTTGTCATTTTTTTGTTTTGCTTTTGTTTTGTTTTTTATTATTATTATTATGAACAAAGAAGTCACACTTTCTAACCTTGTATATCCTTATTCAAGGTCCCGACCCCCTCCCACCACATCAGGTCATTCTTTCTTCTCCACAACTCCCCATCCCATTCCTGGGCAGGCTACAAGCAGTCCCATGGTCCCACTGCCCCAATATTGCTTAGTTCAGTCTCCACTCAGGCAGATCCAGTTTTCTCCCCCCTCCCTCAAGAGTGAGTCAGGTGTTCCTCTAGGGGGAGTGGGATCCAAGGAGTCAGTCCAGGGTGTTTCTGATGCCAGGCTGTTCAGTGGTTGTAGATTGCAACTTGGGCAAGCTGGCTTTTTTCTTATTCCTTTGTTTGTTTAGAGTCCACTAATGAGAGAGTACATCCCCTGTTTATCTTTCTGAGTTTGTGATACCTCACTCAGTAGGATATTCTCCAAATCCATCCATTTGCCTGCAAATTTTAGGATATCATTTTTTTCTTACTGCTGAGTAGTACTCTAGTGTGTAGATGTACAACAGTTTGTTAATTCATTCTTCAGTTGAGGGACATCTAGGTTGTTTCCAGGTTCTTGCTATTACAAATAATGCTGCTATGAACATAGTTGAGCTAATACCTTTGGAGTGTCACTGTGACTCTTTAGGGTATACACCCAGAAGTGGTATTACTGGGTCCTTGGGAAGATCAACTCTCAGTTTTCTGAGAAACCGCCATACTGCATTCCAAAGTGGCTGAACAAGTCTACAATCCCACCAATAATGGAGGAGTGTTCCCCTTGCTCTGCATCCTCTACAGCATAGGCTGTCCTCTGTGTCTTTTATCTTAGCCAATCTAACAGGTGTCAGATGGTATCTCAAAGTTGTTTTGATTTGCATTTCTCTGATTGCTAAAGACAATGAGCACTTTTTCAGGTGCCTTTCAGCCATTCGTAATTCCTCTGCTGAGAATTCCCGTTTTAGATCTGAACCCCATTTTTTGATTGGGTTATTCAAGGTTTTGGGCTCTAGATTCTTGGGTTCTGTATAAATCTTAGAGATCAGTCCTCTATCACTTGTTGGGTTGGTGAAAATCTTTTCCCATTCTGTAGGCTGTCATTTTGTCCTATTGACAGTGTCCTTGGCTTTACAGAAGCTTCTTAGCTTCAGGAGATACCACTCATTGATTGTTGTTCTTAGTGTCTATGCCACTGGTGTTATATTTAGGAAGTGGTCGCCTGTGCCAATTTGTAGAAGTGTATTTTCCACTTTCTTTTCTATCAAGTTTAAAGTGGTTGGGTTTATGTTGAGGTCTTTGATCCACTTGGATTTGAGTTTTGTGCAGAGTGACAAGCTCAGATCTATTTGCATTTTTCTACATACTTCCATCCAGCTATGCCAACACCATTTGTTAAATATACTATCTTTTTTCCATTGAATATTTTGGGCCTCTTCGTCAAAGATCAGGTGTTCATAGGTTTTTGGGTTAATGTCTGGATCCTCAGTTCTATTCCATTGATCCACAAGTCTGATTTTATGCCAGTACCAGGCTGTTTTTATTACTGTAGCTCTATAGTATAGCTTGAAGTCAGGGATGGTGATACCTCCTGAGGTTCTTTTGTTGAGTAAAATTGTTTTGGCAATCCTGGCTTTCCTGTTATTCCAAATGAAATTGAGTATTGTTCTTTCAAGGTTGGGATTTTGATAGGCAGTGCATTGAATCTGTTGATTGCTTTTGGCAGTATTGCTATTTTTACTATGTTGATCCTACCGATCCAGGAACATGGGAGAGCTTTCCATTTTCTGATATCCTCTTCAATTTCTTCCTTCAGTGATTTGAAATTTTTGACAAATAGGTCTGTTACTTCTTTGGTTATAGTTACTCCAAGGTATTTAATACTATTTGCTGCTATAATGAAGGGTACTGTTTCCCTTATTTCTTTTTCAACTCTTCTACCTTTACTGTATACTGATTTCTTTGAGTTAATCTTGTATCCTGCTATATTGCTGATGGTGTTTATTAGCTGTAGCAGTTCCTTAGAAAAATTTTGTGGGTCACTTATGTATACAATCATATCATCTGCAAATAGAGATAGCTTCACTTCTTCTTTTCCAATTTGTATGCCCTTAATCTCTTTTTGTTCCCTTATTGCTTTAGCTAAAACTTCGAGAACTATATTGAATAGATAAGGGGAGAGAGGACATCCTTGTCTAGTTCCTGACTTTAGTGGGATTGCTTTGATTTTTTCTCCATTAAGTTTGATACTGGCTGTCGGCTTCTTGTAAATCGCCTTAATTATATTTAGGTATTCTCCCTATATTCCTGATCTCTTCAGGGCTTTAATCATAAAGGAGTGTTGGATTTTGTCAAAGGCTTTTTCAGTATCTAAGGATATGATCATGTGCTTTTGTTCCTTTAATTTGTTTATATGATGGATAACGTTTACGGTTTTTCATATGTTAAACCAGCCCTGCATTTCTAGGATGAAGCCTACTGGGTCATGGTGGATGATATTTTTTATACATTGTTGTATACGGTTTGCTAAAATTTTGTTGAGAATTTTAGCATCAATATTCATGAGGGAAATTGGTCTATAATTCTACTTCTTTGTTGTATCTGTGAGACGCTTGTGTATTAGGGTAATTGTGGCCTCATAGAAGGAATTTGGCAATACTCCTTCAGTTTCTACTGTGTGAAATAGTTTGAGGAATAACGGTAGTAATTCTTCTTTGAATGTCTGGTAGAATTTGGCACTAAAACCATCTGGATCAGGGCTTTCACATTTTTGGGTAGGCTTTTAATGACAGCTTCAATTTCCTTAAGGGTTATAGGCCTGTTTAGGTAATTAATCTGATCTTCATTTAATTTTGGTAGATGGTACCTGTCCAGAAAGCTGTCCATTTCTTCTAGGTTTTCCATTTTTGTGGAATACAGATTTTCAAAATATGATCTGATAATTCTCTGTATTTCCTGGGGGTCTGTTTTTATGTCCCCCTTTTCATTTCTGATTTTATTGATTTGAACACTCTCTCTCTGTTTTTTGATTAGTTTGGCTAAGGGCTTATCTATCTTGTTGACTTTCTCAAAGAACCAACTCTTAGATTCATTGATTCTTTGTATTGTTCTTTTTGTTTCAATTGTATCGATTTCACCTCTAAGTTTGATTATTTCCTGCCGTCTGCTCCTCTAGGTGAGTTCACTTCTAATTGTTCTAAGGCTCTCAGCTGAGTTGTTAGGTCTCTAGAGTGTGATTACTCTAGTTTTTTCATGTAGACATCTAGCGCTATGAATTTTCCTCTTAAGACTGCTTTCATTGTGTCCCACAAGTTTGGATGTGTTGTGGATTCATTTTCATTAAATTCTAGGAAGACTTTGATTTCTTTCTTAATTTCTTCCTTACCCCAGAGATGGTTCAGCTGAGTGATGTTTAGTTTCCATGACTTGGCAGGCTTTCTTTGATTTTTTATGTTGTTGAACTCTAACTTTAGGCCCTGATGGTCCGATATGTTACAAGGGATTATTTCCATTTTTTTGTATCTATTGATACTTGCTTTATGGCCAATTATGTGGTCAATTTTGGAGAAAGTTCCATGAGGAGCTGAGAAATATATTTATTCCTTTGCATTTGGGTGGAAGCTTCCTTAGATATCTATTAAATCCATTTGCATCATAACCTCTTTTAGACTCCTTATTTCTCTGTTGAGTCTCTGTCTGGTTGACCTATCCAGGGTTGAAAGTGGGGTATTGAAGTCTCCCATTATTAGGGTGTGAAAATTGATGTGGGAATTGAATTTTAGCAGTGTATCTTTTATATAGGTAGGTGCCTGTATATTAGGGGCATAAATATTCAGAATTGAAATTTCCTCTTGACCAATTTTTCCTGTGATGAATAAATAATGACCATCTTGGTCCCTTTTAATTGCTTTTAGCTTAAAGTCTATTTTGTTAGAAATTAGGATGGCAACCCCCGCTTATTTCTTAGGACCATTTGACTGGAAAATCTTTTTCCAATCCTTTACTCTAAGCCTGTGTCTGTCTTTGTGGTTTAGATGTATTTCTTGTAGGCAACAGAAGGATGGCTTTTGTTGTTGTATCCATCTTGTAAGTGTGTGACATTTTATAGAAGAGTTGAGTCCACTGATATTAAGGGATATTAGTGACCACTGATTGATATGTCCTGCCATTTTTTGGTGGTAACTTGTGTGTATTTCTTTTCTCTGGAGTATTCTTCTGTGGAATTATTGATTGTTTGTGGTTTCATGGGTGTATATGGGTCCTTAGTTTGGAGTTTTCCCTCTAATACTCCCTGTAGTGCTGGATTGGTACATAGATATTGTTTCAGTCTGACTTTGTCATGAAATATGTTGTTTACTCCATCTATGGTTATTGATAATTTTACAGGGTATAGTATTCTAGTTTGGCAGCCATCCTCTTTTAGCGTCTGTATAACTTCTGACCAAGCCCTTATAGCTTTCATCGTTTCCATTGAATAGTCAGGTGTTATTCTGATGGGTTTGCCTTTATATGTAAGTTGGCCCTTTTCTTTAGCAGCTCTTAAATTTTTTTTTTGTTCTGTATATTTTGTGGCTTGATTATAATGTGGCGCACTGACTTTTTTGAGGGTCATATCTATTTGGTGTTCTGTAAGCTTCTTGTATCTTTATAGGCATTTCCTTGTTCAGGTTGGGGAAGTTTTCTTCTATGATTTTATTGAAAACATTATCTGTGCCTTTGAGCTGGTATTCTTCTCCTTCTTCTATTCCTATTATTCTCAAATTAGGTCTTTTCATGGTGTCCCAGATTTCCTGAACATTTTGAG
>PVIH01008876.1:0-66592 GCA_004025045.1 Sigmodon hispidus | reverse complement strand
GGTTTTAGTATTTTCTTTGACCGATATATCTATTTGAGCTACTGAGTCTTCCACTTCAGAGATTCTATCTTCCATCTCTTGAATCTGTTTGTTATGCTTGTATCTGTGGTTCCAGCTTTTTTCTTCAGGTTTTCTATTTCCATCTTTGCCTCATTTTGTGCGTTTTTTATTGCTTCTATTTCAGTTTTTAGTTCCTGGCTTGTTTCTTTCATAGATTTGTTCATCTCTTCCAATTATTTGTTTGTTTTTTCTTCTATTTCTTTAAGCATTTTTTCATATATTCTTTGAGAGCTTCAGTGATTATCGTAAAGGAATTTTTGGAGTTGCTTTCTTCTGTTTCCTCTTCATTGCTCAGTTCAGAGCTTGTAGTTTTAGGACCGCCACTTTCTTCTGGAGTTGTCTTGTTGTTCTTTACATTATATATATTTTTGCACTGGTGTCTGCCCATGACTTCAGTGGTTCACGATTAGGTGTCTCCTAGTCAGTTGTGGCACACGGGTTTGTATGTCTCCTGTCACCTCTGAATAAAAGCTCTGCTCAATCTCTACCTCGTCTCTGGGCAGGGGACTGGATTTCAAGTCTTCAATCCTCTGATTGATCAGTTGGAGGAAGGTGGCCATGCAAATTCCCTCAGCAGCAGCTGTGAGGGACCTGGCAGACCGAGTTTATCTCTGTCTGCTACAAAGTGTGTGGGGACAAGCTCCACAGACATCCCCTGGTTCCGGAACCGGAACTCGGCCTGAACACAATTTTTCCTAGCAAGGATTCAGGCACTGGGGCCTGCTGAACCCACCTCACCTTTGGGCGGAGTCTGAGACTGTCTTTCAGAGACCTCAGTCCTTATCAGTTTGATCCGTTGAAGGTGGATGGTTGTGCAAAATCCCTCAGCAGCAGCTGGGAGGGACCCTGACAGACCAAGTTTATCTCTGTCTGCTACAGAGTATGTAGGGACAAGCTCCACAGACAGCCCCTCTGAATATTTCTTTATCTTGTAAGAACTTGGGAATTACCATCTTTTTCCTCCCACTCCCCACACTCTTAATTTCCAATTATGTATTTCACGGTGTGTAAACATATTTTCACATGTATTACTCCTCTATTTATTAGTCACTCTGAGCTAGTAGCGTAGCCAGACTCAGGGGAGTCACTGCACAATTCTTGGTTGGGTCTAGTGTTTAATTCATTGTTTACTCACCTGTTTGTGTGTGGGAAAATAGAATGTTGTGTCCTGGCAGAGGGCAAGCACTGGGTTGTCATGCAAATCATTCAGAAGACAAGGCCAGTGCTCTGGCAAGGTATGAGAGCCACTATTACCTTATTTTTGTGATCACAGACTTTATTGTTGTAGTATGTTTTTTTTGGCCTGTTTGGGTCCGGAGATTTGTGACCTGGCACATGTGTGGTACCGGCAGTGTGGAGCCTGATCTGTGCGCCCGCAGCTTTTGCCCCCCAAAAGAAATGAATCACACGCTTATATACTTTACACTGCTTGGCCCATATCTTAAGCACATTACTACCTAGCTCCTTCTTCTTAAATCAACCAATTTTCATGAATCTACCCACCACGTGGCTTGCAGCCCGTGGCTCACCTGAATTCCTACATGCTTCTTCTTCGGGGGACGGATGGCGACTAGTAAACTCCACCCCTCCTTCCTACCTGGCTGCCTCTGATTCTCCACCCACTTCTACGGTGCTCTGCATGGGTCCAAACAGTTTTTATTTATATCGTACAGAGAACAAACAGATTTTAAAGTCAAGACATTTTTAAAATATAAGTATTGGTTTAACTTAGCAGTCTTAGCAAAAAATTGTCTCTTTGTAATTAGCTCATTAAAAGTTAAAAAATTAAAAGAACATACAACAAACATAATTTAGACTCTTTGTTTATTTGTCATTTTTATGTGGCCTTTCTTTTTATTTTTATTTTTTTTAAGGGCTTTTTTTATTTTCTTTTTTTTCCTTTTCTTTCTCTCTCTCTCTGAAGCTTATGTGTATTTTATATACATTGTATTCTG
This sequence comes from Sigmodon hispidus, assembly GCA_004025045.1. Taxonomy (NCBI): domain Eukaryota; kingdom Metazoa; phylum Chordata; class Mammalia; order Rodentia; family Cricetidae; genus Sigmodon; species Sigmodon hispidus. The sequence goes on along the minus strand of PVIH01008876.1, from coordinate 64,577 downwards.
TTTAGAGGTTTTGAGAGTCTAAATTTGTTTTATTGAGAATTTTTAATCATTTTTTAACTCAAACAGCTTTTTAAAAGGTCAGTGTCACTTTAATTGTTGACTCTGTCTCTCTTGGCAGCTTTTTAATATGGCGGAGGAGCCTGCTGCCACCGGTCTGTCGCTGTCGGCAAAGAGCAGGCTCAGGAAATGTTGTTATGAGAAAAACTTTTTTAAACTGTTTTTTTTTTTTTTTGTTAGTATAAACAGAAACCTTAAATCAATCACACTTGTGCCAATTTTGTCGTAAAATGTATGAGTTTAAGCTGTGTGCTGCGGACGCGCCATTTTTAAATTTTTGTCTGAACACCACGCTGTCTCTGTACCTTAAATCAATTTAAATATGTAATTTAAAAAACTGTTTTAAACTTTTTTAGGCTTTATGTGGGTGTTCATGCCCCACGTTGGGCGCCATCTGTTGTAGTATGTTTTTCCCGGCCTGTTTGGGTCCGGAGATTTGTGACCTGGCACACGTGTGGTGCCGGCAGTGTGGAGCCTGATCTGTGCACCCGCAGCTTTTGCCCCTCCAAAAAAATGAATCACACGCTTATATACTTTATACTGCTTGGCCCATATCTTAAGCACATTACTACCTAGCTCTTTCTTCTTAAATCAACCCATTTTCATGAATCTACCCACCACGTGGCTTGCAGCCCGTGGCTCACCTGAATTCCTACATGCTTCTTCTTCGGGGGACAGATGGCGACTAGTAAACTCCACCCCTCCTTCCTACCTGGCTGCCTCTGATTCTCCACCCACTTCTACGGTGCTCTACATGGGTCCAAACAGTTTTTATTTATATCGTACAGAGAACATTCTACCACACTTTATGCTTTTGGACTCTTTATTTGATGATCACTGGTTTTATTTTGAGGCTTTTGAACTACTCCAGAAGTAATATGTGAAACTAACAAGCTTTGATTTATAAAAAAAAGAAAGATATCTAGTTTACACTCTTCCAAAATTATTACTTTAGAAATTCTTGCATTATGTAGAAACTACATAAATCTGCATTTTTCTTCCTCCCTTTTAATTATAAGATTATTTGAATTTTAAACAAGCTATAACACTTAAAACTTCATATCATTGTTTGATATAAAGTATATTGTTAAAGCCAACAGCAAGTTCTAAAATTATGATGAAGCAATATGTTTTTTTTCTTTTGTTTTAAGGTTAAAATGTGCTGTGGAGTAGATATTTGCAATCATTTTCATGAACACAATTCTGGAATAAATTATTGCATATCTATGATGTACAGATGAGATTCCTGGCTTCAAAGCACCTTTAGAACCTATCTAGAAGCAAATAAATGCTATTTATTTTACACTTTATTATTTCATACAGAACATTGAAAGAAGTACACTTCTAAAGTTTTATAATTTAATGTTATTGTATTTATTGGGAATATCATTTGCTCTTCACAAGAGCAGTAAATAATACTATCAAGAAAAAAACAACATTTGTGTTTCGTTTAAGCCATGTAGTTTCAATCACTGTAAGTTCACTTGCCGAAAGGCCATCAGAACGTTGAAAGAGCAAGTATGTAGCAGCTATACAATTATAATATGCCACCACTTTTAAATGCCGCATCAAGAGGACAAGGTTTTTTCACACATCAGCAAATTTAGCAATACAGTATATGTGTTGTCTATTCAAAATCTTCCAGCTCTAAAATAGAAAGCAAATTAAAACATCAAAACTTCTTGCTATTACATGGAGATATATTATAAAATGGAAGAATGGACCCCTTTAAAGTAACCCAGTTACAGTTTGAATGTAAAATGTCCACTACTGATTTAATACATGATCGTACAGAAGGAACCTAAGAGAGACATCCAGAGATTCCCCTGGGAAGAGAAAATAGAGAAAATCTCCTTAGCTAATTCAAAGCATAATATGTTGCAACCAAGGAGAGGTAGGAACAAATCATGAGAGAAGGAGATGACTGAGTGTGAGGAGCAACAAATAGAGAAGAAAAAAAGAAAATTGAAGGCCTTAATAGAGGAAGCCAATGTGGGTTTGGAAAAAGACCAGGTGCTAGGGAAACCTTAAAGAACTCACAGGATATCCCTGGCTAAGTCTCCAAACAATAGTCAAGAGGATGCCTAGACTAGACTTCCCCTATAATCAAATGAATAACCACCCTAAGTGTCATCACAAACTTACATCCAAAAATGAGTAGAGGTAGAGGCAGAGATACCTGGCTGAGCACTAGGCTGAGCTCCTGGTCCAGCTGAGAATGGGAGAGGAGAGCCCCATTCTATGTGCATTTTGACCTTTCTTAAAATAACTACTGTCCAAAAAATAACTTGAATAATGAAGGCTTATAAATGGATCAATGATCTCAACTTGAAGCCAGAAATTCTGAAGCAATAGAAGAGAAGGTAGGAAATGAGCTCGCAGTTATTAACACAGAAAAGGACTTTCTGTACAGAACAAGAATGGCACAACATTAATTAGTACAATTAATAAAGTGGACTTCATGAAACAAAAAAACAAGTTAACTGTACAGCAAAGATACCACCATTCAAGCAAAACAACCTACAAAATGAGACAAACCATAACCAGCTATTCATATGATAGAGAAATAATATCCATAATGAAGAACTTTTTAAAGAACTAAATACCAAGAAAACAACTATTCTAATGAACAAATGAGTTATAAATCTAAATAGAGAGTTCTCAAATTATGAAACAAAAATAGCTTAAAATGCTTTTAAAGGGTTTTAAATGTCTTCAGCCATCAGGGAAATGCAAATTTAAACTTTATTTTATCCAACTCAAAAATAACCAAGATCAATAAACAATAAGAACTTATGCTGGTTAGTTAATGAAAAAAGTAGAATACTTTCTGTCAGTGGGAGTGAAAACTGGTACCAACATTATGGAAATGGTGTGGAAGTCTCTCAAAAAGGTAAAAGTTAATCTATTTTAAGAACCAACTATGTTACTCTTACGCCTATACTTAAAAAACAAACTGTACATTCTACTTTAGAGATACCTGCTCAGCCATGTTCATTGATGTTCTACTCATAATAGTCAGAAATTAGAAACATTTAGATATCAAACATCAGACAGATGGATGTTGAAAATGTGGCATATTTACACAAGGAAATATTATTCAGATAGTAAGAGAAAGGTGATTATGAAGGGAGGAGCAGTCATCTTGGTTGAGGTATCAAATATGTATGCTAGATTAGGCTTTAGAAATTTATCAATTCAAGTAATCATGGAGGTTAGATAGTTAGTATGATACTAGGAGAATTAGTAGGGAATTTTCCAAGGAAGGAAAAAAAGAACATAGTTTTAAAGACATGAAGGAAAAACTAACAGGAGGATTTAATGGTCGGGAGTCTGAGAGAGGAAAGTAAATAAGAGAATTTGGGGAAGGATGTTGTAAAAAGCTTTTTGACTCGTTTTGGGTTTGGAAGGTTTGTGATTTGGCGTTTGTAATCTGGCTTGCAGCAGCGGCTTGGAATTTGGTCTGTGGCGGGGGTTTGGACTTTGGTTTGTGTGCTTGTAGCTTTTGTCTTTTAAAAGAAATGAAATTATATGTTTATATATTTTAATATTGTTTGGCTTATATCTTATGTTTATTATTAGTTAGATTTTTATTTTAATTTAATTTATTTTTATTGATTTGACAGCCCGTGGCTGGCCGGTATCTTTATGTTTGTTTTTTAGGGGGTTTGATGGAGAGTGACTAATTTTATTTTATTTTTTTATTTGGCTGTTTTTGATTTTTTATTTATTTTTATGGTGGCGTGTATGGGCACAAATAGTTTTTTATTTATATTATATAGAAAATATTTTATTATATTTTTTTGTTTAATTAAAAAGGAAGGTTTTAATTTTTATATAGTAAAATTATAATAGAACAACTTTTAAGTAGGAATTATAGTTATAATATTTAGTTTATTTGAATTTTTAAAATTAAAGAGAATATTTTATTATTTATTTTATTATTGTGAGTTTAAAGTTTTATATTTAATATATTTTTAAACTAAAAAGAATTATATTTATAATTATTAAATTTTTAATTATATTAAAGACTATAGAAGGATATAATATTATGTAAATAGATAGGAAGTGTAAGCAACTTTTAAAGTCTAGAAAATGACAGAGATGACATTTGTCTGTCTGGACAGTCATTTAAAATTTTTTTGTAAGGTTGGGGCATTTATTTTTAGCCTATATGGCCTAAAGTCTTTGGCAAAATTTTAGTGATGTAGGAAATTTGACACAGTCTATTAGTTGTTTTTTTGTGTGTGTCTTGAAGAATGTCTGGCAATGTTTTTTGCAAAGCAGAAATTTGAAGGACTATTTTGACTTGTTTTGTCAACGTTTAGAGGTTATGTTTTTATGGAACTTGTATGTTTAGTTTATATAGCATATTATCAAGCAGTCAATATCAGAATAGTTTTTTGTCTAGTGGCTAACTGTTGCCACAAAGGAAATTTAACATGAAGTTTTTTTAATGTCTATCATTTTTTTGAAATATATTGGTGGTGTTAGGAGTAGATTTGTCTTATTGTTTAGAAAAGTCTTTAAGTTTTTAAAGTAATTTAAATGTTATATTTTGTATGTTTTTGAAGTGTTTGAAGACTATTTATCTAATTGAAATATATTTTTGTATATTTATAAAACTTAACTAACATGACTATAAGTTTGGTTATCATAGATGACTATTAATTTTTATTTTTTAATTATATATTATAATTTTAAAAGAGTTATATTAACATCATATCTTAATCAAGCGTAAAAAAATATAAATAGCATAACAAAATTAACTTTAAGTTTATATCAATGAATTAAAATTTATTTATTATTTTAAATTATTTTTATATTATATCTTTTTATTTTCTTAAGAAACTGACTATGATTATTAACTATTTATAATGAAAACAAACATTAATAAGTAATATTTTTGGGAAATTGGATGAAGTTTTTTTTTATTATTTTTTGCTGTCAAAGGATGATGATGTCATGGGGTTTTGAAGTTGGATTATCTTAATTGGCCTTTTTGGAAGCTGATCTTTTTATCAGAATTTTAGGTAGCCTTGGCAAATGGAACCACATTTGCTTAGAACTAATCTATAGGTTTTGATCTTTTGTGAGACAAAAGTAGAAACTTTTTTTTTAAGTAACATATTTTTATAAATAGATTTTAAAGTCAAGACATTTTTAAAATATAAGTATTGGTTTAACTTAGTAGCCTTAGTAATTAATTGTCTTTATGTAATTAGTTTATTAAAGGTTAAAAAATTAAAAGAACACACAACAAATATAATTTAGACTCTTTGTTTATTTGTCATTTTTATGTGGCCTTTATTTTTTTTTAAGAGTTTTTTTAATTTTTTTTCCTCTCTCTCTTTTTGAAGCTTATGTGTATTTTATATACATTGTATTTTGTTTAGAGGTTTTGAGAGTCTAAATCTGTCTTATTGAGAATTTTTAATTATTTTTTTAATTTAAAGAGTTTTTAAAAGGTTGGTGTCACTTTAATTGTTGACTCCGCCCCTCTTGGTAGCTTTTTAATACAGCGGAGGAACCTGTTGCAGCTCTGAGGCTGCCGGAAAAGAGAGCGAATTTAGGAAATGTTGTTATGAGAAAAACTTTTTTGAACTGTTTCCTTTCTGTTCAGTATAAGCAGAAACATTAAATTAATTACATTTGTGCCAATTTTGTCGTGAAACTTATGAGTTTAAGCTGTGTGCCACGGACCGGACACACCATTTTTAAATTTTTGCCTGAAATCCACACTGTTTCTGTACCATAAATCAATTTAAATATGCAATTTAAAAAACCATTTTAAACTTTTTTAGGCTTTATGCCCGTGTTCGCGCTCCACATTGGGTGCCATCTGTTGTAAAAAGTTTTTTTGACCCATTTTGGGTCTGGGAGGTTTGTGATCTGGCGTTTGTAACCTGACCCACAGCAGTGGCCCGGAACCTGGTCCGTGGCAGGGGTTTGGAACTTGGTTCGCGCTCCCGCAGCTTTTGTCCTCTAAAAGAAATGAAATCACATGCTTATATATTTTAACACTGTTTGGCCCATATCTTATGCCCATTACTAGCTAGCTTTTTTATCTTAATTTAACTTATTTTTATTGATTTGACCACCATGTGGCTCCCAGCCTGTGGCTGGCTGGTACCTCTATATGTCTGTTCCTCTTGGGGGTCCGATGGAGAGTGACTAACTCCACCCTCTTTTTACCTGGCTGCCTCTGATTCTCCACCTACTTCTACGGTGGTGTGCATGGGTGCAAACAGTTCTTTATTTACATTATACAGAAAACATTCTACCACAGAAGGACAGCTTACATCAAAGGCCCTTTGTACACTGGCTACAATTGAAGCTTCCTAAAATACATACATATATTAAACAAATTCAAATGGAGTCACTATAAAAAGGGGATACAATGCTCCAACTAGACATTTTATTTAATAAAACAACAAGAAGAAAAAAAGTCAGTGTGCCACATAATAATCAAGCCATAAAACATACAGATCAAAGAAAAAATTTTAAGAGCTACAAAAGAAAAGGGACAACTTACATATAAAGGCAGACCCATCAGAATAACACCTGACTATTCAATGGAAATGATGAATCTAGAAGCGCTTGGTCAGAAGTTATACTGTCACTAAAAGAACATGGCTGCCAAAATAGAATACTATACCCTGCAAAATTATCAATCACCATAGATGGAGTAAACAAGATATCTCATGACAAAATCAGACTGAAACAATACCTATCTACCAATCCGCCCTCCAGAAAGCTTTAGAGGGAAAACTACAACCTAAGGATCCCAGATACACCCATAAAACCACAAACAATCAATATTCTCACAGAAGAATAGCCCAGAGAAAGGAAATACAAACAAGTTACCACCAAAAATAGCAGGAAATATCAATCAGTGGTCACTAATATCCCTTAATATCAATGGACTCAACTCACCTATAAAAAGACACACACTAACAAGATGAATACAAAAACAGAAGCCATCCTTCTGTTGCATACAAGAAACACCTCAACCAACAAAGACAGACACAGGCTCAGAGTAAAGGGTTGCAGAAAGATTTTCCAATCAAATGAAAAAAAAAAAGCTAGGGTTGCCATCCTAATATCTAACAAAGTAGGCTTTAAGCTAAAAGCAATTAAAAGGGACCAAGTTGGTCATTACTTATTCATCACAGGAAAAAACGGTCAAGAGGAGATTTTGATCCTGAATAATTATGTCCCTAATGTAAGGGCACCTACCTATGTAAAAGAAACACTGCTAAAACTCAAATCCCACATCAATTATCATATCCTAATAGCAGGAGACTGCAATATCCCACTTTCAACCCTGGATAGGTCAACCAGACAGAGACTCAACAGAGAAATAAGCAGTCTAAAAGAGGTTATGATGCAAATGGATTTAATAGTTATTTACAGAAGCTTCCACCCAAATGCAAAGGAACATACATATTTCTCAGTACCACATGGAACTTTCTCTAAAATGGACCACATAATTGGTCATAACGCATACATCAATCGATACAAAAAAGTGGAAATAGTCCTTTGTATCATATCAGACCACTGTGGCCTAAAGTTAGAGTTCAACAACATCAAAAATCATAGAAAGCCTACCAACTCGTGGAAACTATACATCACTCAGCTGAAAGACCTCTGGGTCAAGGAAGAAATTAAGAAAGAAATCAAAGTCTCCCTAAAATTTAATGAAAATGAATCCACAATATACCCAAACTTGTGGGAAACAATGAAGGCAGTCTTGAGAGGAAAATTCATAGCACTAGATGCCTATATGAAAAACCTAGAGAAATCCTACACTATAGAACTAACAGCTCAGCTGAAAGCCTTAGAACAATTAGAAGCAAACTCACCTAGAAGGAGTAGATGGCAGGAAATAATCAAACTTAGAGCTGAAATCAATATAATTGAAACAAAAAAAAAACAATACAAAGAATCAATGGATGTTAACAATTTTCAAAAAAAAACTAATAAAAATGGGGGCTTAGAAAGATAGTAGAATCAAGCATTCATGACACATAATCTGTCTTAAAGAATCTTCTGACAAAGGCTTTCAGTCATCCTGTTCCAAAGGAGTTCTAACACAAGATATAGTCAGAAAATATGTACATGCCTGAGTCTTTGACAAGAGCACATCAGTAGGAAATTTGGGTATATTTGTTGCTTCATTCCATAATTACTCAAATTTGATTTAAATTATTTTGTAAAAGTACTGGTCATCAAGTTGCTAAAAGAGTGGAGAACATAATTTTACATGGAATAACAGGAAAATTGCCTTAGGGCCTTTTCCTCACTGCCCTGATCTGGATAAAGCAGACCACAAAGGAGCTACACTGAGATCACTAACTGTAATCAACAGAATTTTATTCATTTTTGAAAGATATTTTTGAATCTTAGAAGTCATTAAACGATTCCAAAAAATTACTAGATAAAAGTATTGGGATCTGAAAATTACATTTAATATAGCCTTCTGCTGTTCATTTGATCTCAATACTATTTGTTCTACACAATGGCATTTTTACATATTTCCTTTTTGGGGGCTATCACTCTATTTTACTTTACTTTTTTAGAAAATAAAGTTTTTTTCTATGTAAAATTAAAAAAAGTATGATAGTTCCAATGGTACCTTACAAGTAGGCTGAACAGTTGTTGTTATTTGTTCAGGTTTTCCATGCTTGTGCATTCTTACTATATGGGGTAGAAAACAAGAAGAGCTATAAATAAGGTTATAAATTAGCTATAAAAATCTCTTAGGTTTTCTCAGTGATTAAAAATGCAAAGATAGCTAGTAGTCTTTTTTATAATGAGACCTTTCACCCATGACACAAGAAAACTGGAAAGGATAATATTAAAGATTTAAAACTGTACAGAAACACAGAGGAGCAAGCCAACTTGGCTTGAATAAATGACATCTAGTAAAGAAATTGTCCTCAAGTAATAATATCTTCAGCTTTTGAGTTTTTCCACTATGATGATAACACTGAACATATGAAAAGGTTTAGTGAATGTTGAAATAGATATATTATTTGCATATACAAATATATATGCAAGTGTACATATATGCATACATTATTTTTAATAAAAACAAAGTGATAAAGTTTCAGATTTTTCATGTTCAAAGTTTTATTCAAAAAATTAGCTTCTTCTTGAGAAAGCTATGATCTTTAGATTTATACCAAAGGAAAATTTTGAGGGACGATGAAAAGTAAACTTGATTTAGCATAATGTTTTAATATCATATATTAAGAAATATATTTATTAAAATAAAGTTAATGCATGCTTAAATATAATTACATTTATTGCTATAACACTTAAAAAATTGTCTCCAATATATGTCTGCAGTTTTTGTTGTTATGGAATGGTATTTGTATAATGGCATCTGCAGCCGTAAAACTCAGACTCTAAAAGATGATCTCTGGGTTTGTTAGTCTGTTTCAGTTATTTATTTTACTATTGTTCAGCTCAAAATGGTGTTAGAGATGTGCAGTTTATGCCACAAATAATTTATAAATATTGGAAATGTGTTATAAGAGAATGCTATTAAAATAACCAAGAAGATAGCTCATTTTATGTAAATTATATGATTTCATTATATTACTAGTAAAAATTGTTAGAATAGTATTAATTTTCATAAGCATATTGTGGAATTTCTAAATTGAAGTCAAAATATGTTGGGTTTGCAGTTTTAAAGAGTATCTAAAATTAAATTAGGGGGAAAATGGTCTATATGAGAGCAATTTTATACAGAAATTTAATACTTGGCCATCCATAGAATAGTAATGATGTTCAAGGTCCAGTTCAGCTCAATATGAGAATTCTAACAAAGTGCACATGGGTGTGTCTCCATCTTCCCTCAAATTCCAGAAGCAAAGAAGTGTTTTTACTGCCTCCAGATCACTAACATTTTGCAATATCATCAGCTATTATGTTTTTGTTTTTTCTCCTTGTGAGGAAAAGTAGGTAGGAAAAAATGCAGTTTAAAAATTACTGACAAACAAAAATAGTCATAAGAAAACATGGAGTTTTTATTCACTTCCATTGCTTTTAAACCAAACTAAATTTATAATCAATAACTAATAAGATATTGTAAGAAACACTGGACATATTTTAAACCATATATATATTATGAAAGAAATACAATAAATAAAAATATTCACCAGAAAGGAGTTTTTGTATTAGTCACAATATGTAGAGTTCTAGGCAGCTTTAGAGGCACAATGTGATAGCCTTAGCCCTATTGCTTTGCTTCGTGTCTTGAACATTTTTCCTTTTAGGAAACTCAGATTCTATATTCACTGAACAGTAATATTCCCTCAATATTAGGTCCAGGACAACTTTACTTTTTTCTCAGTTTTGTCTATAAGTGCTTACACACACACACACATACACACACACACATACACCCACAAACCTCTAATCCCAGCATTCAAGAGACTGATTCAGAAGGATTGCCATGATTGTGACACCATCTTGAGCTATAAAAGGATTTTTATGTAAACCTGGCTGAATGTACAGACAGTTTATATAAGAAGACACACACTGGACTACAATAAAGCACTGGGATATTATTTGAGGGTTTTGTTCATCTGTGGTCTTTATAAGACATCTTTATATTTCATATGCATTTGTGTTGCCTATGTTTTGCATATAAAGACTCTCTAATGACCATATGCTTCCAACCCATAGCATCCATGTTGCATTTCTTATTCTTACAAATTCACTCCATTTTTATTTTTTAAGCAGTCTTCATTTGTGCTTCATTTTTGAAAGCTACTTCCACCAGATACTGATTTTGGTGGGGGAAAAAAGTGTTCTGTTAAATATTTTTCTGTATCGCACCATTCCCTTATAACATATAATGTTTCTATTGAGAAATCCATTGATAGCTGTAGTTGGATCTTTTATTCTTCTCTGGGGTGAGGGACAATCCAGCTTCCAAATCATTAAAGGAAGACTTATTCTTTCTTATGAAGCCCAGCTTTAGTTTGGCTTGTTTCCAGCCAGCTTTTCTTAACTTAAACTACCTTATCAATCTTTCTCCCCTTACTCTATTTTATATACATTTCTTTCATTCTTATTTCATGGCTGGTTGTGTGGCCAGGTGGCTCGCCCCTGGCATTCTACTTTCCTCCTTTCCTTGCTCCTCTATTCTTCTATTCTCTATGTATTCTCTCTGCCTATTAGCCCTGCCTATGTTTCTCTCTTGCATAAATATTGGCCATTCAGCCAGTTCAGTTATTAGATCAATCCAATGTTTTAGACAGGCAAAATAACATAACTTCCCAGTGTTAAACAAATGCAACATAAAAGAATGCACCACATCTTTGCATCATTAAACAAGTTTTTCTCAGCATAAGCAAATGTAACACATCTTAATCTATATTCTACAACAGGTAATCTTACACAAGCTCCCTCATATGTGACTTATCAGGACACCTGAAACACTCTTGAACAATAAGAAGCAAGTGCACCCAGAAGGAGTGGGCGACAGGAAATAATCAAACTGGGGTCTGAAATAAATAAAAATTGAAACAAGGAAAACAATACAAAGAATCAATGAAACAAAGAGTTGGTTTTTTGAGAAAAACAACAACATATACAGACCTTTATCTAAATGAGCAAAAAGCAGATAGAGAATATCAAACCAGAAATGAAAATGGAGACATAACAGATACCAAAGATATTCAGAGAATTATTAGGTCATACTTCAAAATCCCATACTCCACAAAATAGGAAAACCTAAAATAAATGGACAATTTTCTAGATAGTTACTACTTACCAAAGCTAAACCAAGACCAGAAAAATGAAGTAAATAGACCTACAACCCCCTAAGGAAATAGAAGCAGTTATTAAAGTCCTGGGCCAGATGTTTCAGCATAGAGTTCTACTGGAAATTCAATGAAGAACTAATACCAGTACTCTTCAAATTGTTCCACATGATAGAAAGAGAAGGAACATTGCAAAACTTTTTTATAAGGCTACAGTTACACTGAAACAAAAACCACACAAAGATTCAATGAAAAAGAATTTCAGACCAATCTCTCTCATGAATATTAATGCAAAAACACTCAATAAAGACTGACTGGGAGGAATAAGAAGGAGACAAGGGAGGGGGAGCAAGGGGATACATAAATATAAAAGATTCTATTTTATATATTAAAAAGTGGAATGTAATTCTAGAAAGAGAGGGAAATACTGGCAAACTGAATCCAAAAACATATAAAAAATAATCATCCACAATGACCTAGTAAGCTTTATGCCAGAGATACAGGGATAGTTCAATATATAAAAATCTGTCAATCTCATCTACCATACAAACAGCCTGAAAGAACAACAAAAAAAAAAAAAAACAAAAAACAAAAAACCACCTGATCATTTCATTACATGCTTGAAAAAACCTTTTGACAAAATCCAACATGCTTTCATGTTAAAGGTCTTAGAGAGATCAGGGATAAAAGAAGCATACCTAGACAAAATAAAGGCTGTATATAGTAAACCAATAGCCAAAGTCAAACTAAATGGAAAGAAACTCAAAGCCATACTATTAGAATTAGAAACAAGGCAAGGTTGGCCACTCTTTAATCTACTAATTTTCTGTCCATTTCTATTTAATATAGTTCTTGAAATTCTAGCTAGAGCTGTAAGACAACATAAGGAAATCAAGAGGATACAAACTGAAAAGGAGGAAGTCTCTCTTTGGTTTTTACTTTATCAGCTTTTCCTTCAAAGCACAGTAAGAATCTCATAAAGATCATAGTTTGTGAAATCCATTGAGCTTTTGTTTTGTCATTTTCCAATGAGAAGAAACTAGAAAACAAATACATGTAATAATTCTGAATAAACTGGCATAAGGACTATAAGTATAAATCCTGCATATTGAACTGATACCGTGAGATAGATAACGAGTTTATTGATATTCCGAGTATCATGTTAGCAGTTGTTTCAGAGATCTGGAAAAACTGTCATGCCATCTGAGGTCTAATGAATCTCTTAGGCCTTTACTGTCTATGGAAAAGAAGTAGGCTGGGAAGCTGTTATGCTTCCTAATGAGATTTTGTTCACAGACCGAATGGAATAGAGCTCAAGAAAAATGGGGTGAAAGGGAAGACTCCCTATACCTATGTAATAAAGCATCTTAAGCATTTTTTTCTGTGAGAATAGTCAGTCCCATAAAAGAACATGTCTTGTTGACAAAGAAGAGGATCCTTTCCATGGATGAATTCAGTGCTTCTGAGGCAGCATCTAAAAGTTGTGGGTCCAGCTTTTTTTTTTATTGCTCTAAAATTTTATAATTGTTTCTCTGTTGCTTAATTTCAATCTCTTCTTTTTATGCTGAAGTGTCTATATTATAAGAAATGACATTTTCACCTATTGCAGACAGTTGCTTACCATGTTTTTTTTCTTAGTAAAGAGACCTTTGTCAGTCATATAAGATTCACTCCCTAAAGACTGATAGAATTAAGAAGTATGGTTGTTCTCCTAAAGACAGAAAAGCAAGTATTTCTACATGTTGCAAAAAGAATAAGCAAAATGCTCAGAGAATAAGAGGTGGTTTGAGAAGGTCATTGTTCTATTCATTGATTCTCTACAGACACCATGTTTAGAAACTGTCATCTCCCCTTGAAATAATTTCCTAGTGTAGTACTGGCTATGTGAAGTATGAGTAGTAGGCTCTATGGGTTGCAATCTCTAAGAATCCAGATTGGATTCTTTATTTCGGTCCCTTCCTATGATGAAAATGATCTAATGTTGGATTCTCCTTCCTCTGGGATCTAAACTGGAAACCAGGTGATCCTTCTGTATCCTTAGAAAGAAAAGAAAAATATATGTTTGCATTGTTTTTGTAACTTTTAAGACTACATATTACATCAATACTAAATTGCCTATTTGATGAACATGGTGGTAATCTGTAAATTAAATATTAAAGCAAGTAGGATTAAAGGAAAATTGAGCCTAAATTACAAGTTTCCACACATCTCATAATTATTCATCAAATTATCACATTAAGACACATTGATACAAGTGAATATTGAAACTTTCTATCTATTAATATTAAATAAGTCACATGAGAAGTTACATTGGTTTTTATTCTTTATAATTAATTTTCTATGTGATGGACAATTAACAGATTGTTTGGTAACTGGAGTACCATGCAGATTTTCATTGCTTCATAGCATTCCCTTTGCTCCACTTACCAGTGTGGCTTCTGTTGTTGAGAGCCATGTGGCTTAGTTTCAGACCAGCATATAAATGCTTATCCAAGGGTCTCCAAATGAAGCAAAAGCCCATGGGGACAGTCTTACTTGTTAAGGATCAGTGAACTTCAGGACAGAGCAGAATACTACTGAGCCTACATGCTGTCCTTGTAATACTTTTGGTTCTCTTGACAATTTTAGTGTCATTTTGTCAACTATGCATGGGACAGATGTGACCATTCCTAGAAATTCATTATTTTGTCTCAAATGTTTTTATAAAATTCTATGGGAACTGATGCTTCTTGGATTTCTTATCTGGAGATGCCAGGTGTCACTTCAGACCCAGTGAACTGCTCTGATTCAGTACTGAAACAAATCTTATTTTGGGAAATATGATTTGATGGGGATTGTTGTTCTTGAAACTGTGTGCCTATGTCTATCACCAATCAGTTTTTTAAAGACAGGATGTCCCTGGCTCAATATTTGGCCAAGGTAGCAAAATGATAAGTGTTGTTTTGGGTTTAATGATGTTTTGATGTAAAAGTTGTGGGAAAACATATTTGACATATTTGTTTTTACCAGAGATTAACATGGGAGTGTGGGAAAAACTGTTTCTGATATACAAATAAAGATGACTGGAGGTATTTAGGGGTGAGCACTTCTGTAAAACTCATCTTGTGGGCATACGTTTCATTTGTTTGTGCCAACGCCCCATCCTTTCCTCAGGACCTGAACTCAGACTGTAGTAGACTGTGGTGCTCTATTCCTCTCGAAATCCTAGTGATAAATTTTCTTTTTATTATCTCCATAATTTTACTTTTTCCAGAATATCAAATAATTGAAATACTTCACCATATAGCTTTTATGACTTTGTTTATTTGATTTCATAATATATATTCCAATGATACTTTATTAATGTAAAACCATCCATAATTATAACTACATAGCAAATGGTTTTAAAATAAAAGGTAATAGGTCATCAGTTCTTTAAAGTATTTTGCTTGTATCTAGTTTTTATTTATTTATTTTATCTGTATGAGACAGAGAAAGAGAGAGAGAGCGCATACTTGTCCTAGGGGTGGAGGTTCATATAATCAGTCTTGGCAGTGAGTACCTTTACACATTGAGTCTTTTCATTGGCACAAGGATATCAATAGCTCAGAATTTTAACTCATCTCTTGTGTCAAATGTTGTAAAAATATTGGATCATCTCTACTTGCACTGCATGAATACCCATACATTTTTGCTGCTGTGTTTGTGAAGACATTTTATTTGTGCATCACATCACATTTACCCTTAATGGGCTCATTTTTAATGTTTTTATTACATCTCTCTTCATATTTCTATTCCTACTGATCGTTTCCCTAGAGTAGTTCTCATTATTTCTTGCAATATTTTAAAAATCTCTAAGTGTAACTTCTTGCCTTCTTCATATTCAGTCTAATAAACCATCTCACTGATTCTCAGGATATTCCCTAGAATGTAATGCTGGGCATGTCTTCTTTCCCATCATAAATCATTAATGATCTTCTACTCTGCCGCAAAAGTGTCCGGTGATCTGACCTAGCTCATCTTCCGCTCCTGCTTTCACCGGAAGTACTCCAGTTAGGGAGCTCTCGTCTCTCTATCTCACCTGTGCTTCCTGACATTGCTCACATACTGCCCTTCTACCTTCCAGCTTACTTTCTGCTTTATCCTTATTCTTTTGATTGTGCATATAAAATTGACCTTATATGGCTGTAGACATGTACAAATTCATATGTTGAGACCTACAATTCAGTATTATGAGGTCCAGAAGTGACTGAGTCATAAGGGCAGCATATTCATAAATCAGATAAGGGGCCTTTATAGATGAGCTCTGAGGAATCCTGATAACTACTTTCAGCTTTATATTCTGGTGTCCAATACAAAGTAACCTTCAGAAACGGACCCTCTCATCAGCCCTTCCAACCACCTGTATAAAAGGAACCCTTTCTGGTGCTACCTTTGCTTCATAAGCAAGAAAAGGAACTAATACATTGTTTATAGTGATAAACAATGCCATGACCAGACCATGCCATCACACTGGGAAAAGAGTTGTTGTTTACAATGAAACCGAGGAAGTTGGGGATGAAGAGAGCAGTGACAGTGAGTTGGAAGAGGATAAAGTCAGAGGGTGCTGGAACTGCTGAGCTGGAATTTCTGTGGAATAATGTTTACATTCAGTGGCTTAATTCCTGCAGCCTATAAAATGATCCAAACAAAAAATGAAAACAAAAATGGAAATTTTTTGCTCACAGGCTTCATTGTAAACAGAGGGGATGAAAAGTAACAATTAGAGTGGCATATCTGACTAAGCTTTTGCTTTCTAGGATGGAGAAGCTTGGAGCACAATTGCATTACAGAGAAAATAAAAGACCCATTAGAAACAAATGACCTGGGCTGGAAATATGGTTTAGTGGTTAAGAGCACACACTGCTCTTGCTGAGGACCTGAGTTTGCCACATTTGGTTCCCAGCACCCACTTTGGGTGGCTTATAACTGCCTCTAACTTTATACTTCCTGGGGATCAATTATCCCCATCTGACCTCCATCAGCAGCTGAACCAGCATCCATATGCTCTCACACAGAATCAAGTATATACACATAAATAAGAAATAAAAATAACCATTTTGAAAAAGAAGTAAATGATCTTTGTTATAAGGAAAATTGATTAGCTCCTATAGACAGGAAATACAATATAGAATTAAGTTTCAATTTCTAAAACAAAGACAAAAACTCTACACACTGTTATTATTTTATGAACAATTTCATTACAAACCAGTTCAGATTTCAGATTTCTTCTGACATAAGTACTTAATAGTATTTAAGTTTCCAGTATACATCATGGTAGGAAAAGCATCAAGCATTTTTCTAATTTTTCTGTCTATTTTAGTTAATTACCATTTCCATAAAGTTCATGAGTTTTATTATTCAACTTGATGAGTTTAGGCAAAGATATACAGCTTAATAACATAAAATATTCTCACTACTTCAAACTGGATTTTAATGCTTCTTGAAGCCAATCTCTTTACATCCTGTTCAGAATATTAACCAATCTGATTTTACTCTGTAATTTTTCTGTTACAGGATCTCACATTTAAATGAAGTAGTAGGTAATGTTTCATTCTTCTAAATTCTTCTCTCTTCCATAGTGCTTGGGTGTATCAGTGTCATGTGTTGCCATAGGTATCAAGTCATTGAAGGAACGCTGATCATTCTATGGCTTCTGGAGCTCGAGTGTTAAAACACTGGTTCAATTGGTTGTGCCGTGTTAGAAATTGTGCTAGTTTTGACAAGAAGGTAACTAGGAGTGTGTTATTAATGATTTCTCCCCATGACTCTGATTATTTACTTTGTCTCTGCTTTCTTTATACAATGATAAGAATGGTTTCTTCTTGATTTGTCTTACCTCTGTACTAATTCTACTTGGCTACATGTCCAAAAACAATGAGGCAAATGACTCTGGTCTGAAATATTTAAAACCATGGTCAAAATAAACCCTCTAAGGACTTTAGAAGTGGCCTGGCAAATAAAAGGCAGCAAGAAAAATGAAGCTGGGATGTCAGTATCCACAAAAAGCTGTATACAAACAGTGGCCATAAGCACTTGGAAAGGGGGACAAATGCAGGGCTATCCAGGCAGGCAGGACTATTAGACTGGCTGAATAAGAGACTCTGGGACCAGAAAAATTCCTGCCTTGGTAAGTAAAATCAAGTGTAATGAGAAACATATCAAATAAATTATCAGCTTCTGGCATTTACATGCCTGGTTATACATATACACACAAAATGTGCGCGCACACACACACACACACACACACACACACACTTCTTCCTTTAAATTTTTTTAACACATATTTGGTATAGTCAAAAGAAACTGGTTATTTTCTTTACTTTTTCCATTCCTAGCTGAGAACTTATATCCAAAAATTTATACCAACAAGGTAAATATTAGTATGCAAGTTCAAGTCTTTGGGAGACTATACAGTCATTAATGTTATCAATATCTTTAAGCAAAATTTCTAGTCAAGTATCAAATGTCTAGTTTATTAAGAAAGTGAAAAATGTTTTCATAAGTCGTACCATTTTGTAGCATCCTATTCATAATTTATGATCATTGTATTTCAACTCATAATTTTGTCAGGCTTTATGATTTTAGCCATTAAAATATATCACTGTGGTGTTAATTCACATATCTCTTATGGCTAATAACATGCAAAATCCTTGAATTAGATTAGTTTTGATTTGTATGCTTACATTTGTAAAATATTATAATTTTTTACCAAAAATTTTTATCATAATATAATGGTATACTGTAGAGAATTGTTTTATTTTCTTGTTTATTTTTACAGCTCTTCCTCTCTAGAAACTTTGTGTGTATATTTTTAAATATATCCTAAGAATTTTTAATGTTTATATTTTTCTAAATAATTCAATCTGGCTGATTTAAATCATCCTGAAACTTCCATTATTACTCAGATAAATACCAATTTATTATCTGCTATGTGCTCATTATTTGTAAGTAATATGAAGATGAAAGTGCTGTCTGCATAGGCATTCCTATTAGCACCACTGAAAGTGTGTTATGTGGAAGAATGATATCAGTTTTTAAAGTATGTTGTATGTATGGATACTTTTGCTTATAATGTTTTCTGCCTATAATGTGATAGGTTCTTTATTGTATTGGATTTCACTTAAAAGCTCTTTCTGCTCATTGAACTCAGCATTATTCTGAATTAGGCAACTGCCTTTATGGATACCTGTCTGCTATGGTTCAGTATGGTTGTTAGGATTGTTCTATGATGGTTTGTCTGGTTCTTAACTTTACTGAGGTGAGAATAATACAGGAGATGAACCAGACTGTGAGTGTGTTTGTAAAGGTGCTTCCATACAGCTTTAATTGAAGTGGGAAAACCAACTCCCGGTGGGGATTGGACCATCTCCTGGACTGTGGTGTCAGACTGACTAGAAAGGACAAAGGAAGCTGAACACCATTGTTCATCTGATTCATCTTCCTAACTGTGGGTGCAATGGGACCAGCCTCTTCTGGTTCTTTTCCTGACATTATGTGGAATTTCTCCTTAAACATCAATACAAAATAAATTTTTCTCCCCTGAATTGTCTTTTTCCTGATATCTTGTCACAATAGCAAAAAAATAATTAATACAATTATTAATTATGGAACATATACATCACATATCTAGAAAGGAAAAAATAGGAAACAAAAAAAAACAAATAACAATAAAACCCAATGGTTGAGTTCTCAATATGTACCTTTAGTGTTCTTAAGTAAAGAATACTAGTCTATCTATGGTTACTTTTCTTCTTATTATTCTGCATTCCAAGAATTCACTATATGCTCTATACATTTATTTTCTATACTAATGTATCACTTGTTGAGGAATTTTTGCCATGGTTTAAAATATATACTTTTCTCATTAATTTTATAAGAAAACAGTATAATTCCCCACATCTCTGTGATGCTGCCAAGTTTGTGTTACTATTTCCTGACATGTGCAGTTGATTAATAAGCTCTCCCACAATTCAAGCCTACTCAAAAACATTACTACCTTATATGAAAGAAGTATTCTTGTAGATTGACTTATAGACTAGTTACATAAAATGTAACTAGTAGCCTTTATTGTGAATCACAAAATCTAGGTGGCAATGGTATGTTAATACTGAACCATGACTCCTAAAGAGGACAGTGGCCTGGTGAAAGATAATGACCATGAAGTTGTGTAAATGTGTTATATGTATACCCTCTGTTGGATATCTTGGTTAACATCAATCTGCATTGTAGAAATAAACTACATTTAAAATTGAATTTGTGTGATTTATGAGAAGAGAGTGGGTTGCCATTGTTGTCTGGAAAGATGGCCAACCTTGTTTTTCTAGCATCTGCTGTATTCTTATGGTTCCTCATGGAAATCATACTTCCATGTTGTCATGGTAGGACTCCTTGACTTATTGCCCAAAAGCTGTACAGAAATAAATTCCACTCACAAAATTAATGTATTGTGGCTATTTCTAAAAGTGGTATGTGCCAGTGTTATATATCACATGATATTTTGGTTGTCTTAAAGAGTCACAGAATAGAATAATCTAGAAACACCTAATCTTTGGTTGGGGTAAACACCCAGTTTTCCCAAACTATTTCACCAAATATCCCCTAATTTTAGGAAATGCTTTAGAAATAATGGGAAATATATAAATATACACACACATATATAATATATATACTTAAAAACCTCATCTAAGAGGCTATAGTATAGCTGAGATGGGTGGAGATAATGCTTTTTAAGAAGTCAAATAGTCATATGTGATGATATACAGTATAAAAAATATAGTCATTGTGATGGTACAAAATGCCAAGATAAGAGAGAGGAGAATTTTTTCTGGCTGAGCTTATGACAATCAGGCAATACATAAACAAAGGTACAAAGGTAGCTATAGAGTCAATTGAAAGAACATCAGTTCTATAAGATAGAGGCTTTGTGAGGTTGACTTGTACAGGAAGGAGTCAGATTTCTTGATGAAAATAATCAGAAACCATTAAACATTTTACTTAAGGCATATGATCTGACTGTAAGTTGTAAATAATTTTTCTGACTGTGCTGTAGAGAAAGCTTAGAAAGAAAAAGAAACAAAGAAACAAGTACATAGATTTATTAGCCATAAAATATGTGTTTAATTTTGAAGATATTGTAGTGGCATAATCATAGAAAATAAATATGTAATAGATAACAAATGGGTAAAACCCTAGGCAAATTTTTATTGCCCTAGAAGAGCTATTCAAACTGCGAGTTTGCAGAGAGTTTGGGACTGTCTAAATGTTTGAATGGATTCCTAAACCTCCTTTGTGCTGTTTTTCTTTGTAAATTAATTAAAATAAAGTGAATTTATTTATTAAAGAAACAATGAAGAAAATATATGAATTGATTACAAAAGCATAGGATAGAAATAAAATCCTTAGGTTTTCAGTAGATGGAGATTCTTCACAGGTATTTTTTTCTCATTTTTTAAAAACATATTCACCACTGTTTTCTCCTTTCTCCCCTCTTCCCATTCATCCTCCAGTTTTCCCCCATCCTATTCCCCCATCCATTTCACAGAGAGGGTAAGGACTCCCAGGGTAAGTCAATGCAGTCTGGCATATTCAGTTGAGGTAGGACCTAGCCCCTCCCCCCATTATCAAGAGGTGTTACTCTGTAGGGAATGGGCTCCAAGAAGTCAGTTCATGCATCAGGAATAAATTCTGACTCCACTGTCAGGCTACACAAACTGCCCACGCCATTTGACTGTCATTCACATTCAGAGGGCTTAGTTCAGTCCCATGTAGGTTCTCCGGCTGTTATTTCAGAGCCAGTGAGCTCCCAACAACTCATGTCAGCTGTCTCTGTGGGTCTCTTCATCATGATCTTGACCACTTTGCTCACATAATCTCTCTTCCCTCTCTTAAACTGGACTAGAAGTTTGCTCAGTGCTTAGCTATGGATCTCTGCATCTGCTTTCATCAGTTTCTGGGTGAAGGTTCTATAATGGCAATTAGGGTAGTCATCAATTTGATTACAGGGGAAGGGTAGCTCAGGCATCCTCTCTACTACTACTTGGGGTCTTAGCTGGGGTCATCTTTGTGAGTTCTTGGCTATTTCCCTAGTACCAGGTTTCTCTCTAACCCTCAAATGGCTCCCTCTCTCTAGATATCTATTTTGTTTGTTTTCCCTATCTGTCATTCCCCCAACACATAGGTATTTTTTTAATTAAAAACCTTTTATAATTTTATAATTTCACATAAGTAATATATTTATGTAATTTCTAGCATTTCATCCTTCTCCAATTCCTACTTTGTCCCCTCCAACAACTCTTAAATTCATGAACTCTTCTTTTCAACAATTGCTGTTACACACAAAGAGCAACACACACACATATATACAGATAAAACTTGATGAGGCCATTTAGTTTTGCTTATCTGTCTATGCATTTAGAGATAAAACTTGGGACTGGACAATCTGCCAGGGATAAGATTGATACTCCTTCTTTTAGGAAGCCATTAAGTGTCTTTAGCTATGGGTAGGGCCTTGTTAGATTTCCTCCCATTCACCTTAGATAGACACCACCTCAGTTATTAAATGACTGTTTTGATGAGAATTGAAGTATGCACAATCTGACAGTAGATGTCTCATTCCTCTGGATGTTGTGATCTTTCTGTTCCTCCTCCATTATGTTCCATGAGTTTTAGTTGTTGGGTTGTATTATAGATTTATCATTTAGAGTTGAGTACCACACAATCAGTTTTTCTCTTCATTTTGACCAGTACTATATTTCTTTATTTTTCTGTATACTTTTTATTATTATTACTATTATGAAGAAAGAAGTCACATTTTCTATCCCTGTATATCATTATTCAAGGTCCCTTCCCCCTCCCGCCACATCAGGTCATTTTTTCTTCTCCACAACTCCCCATCCCCTCCCTGGGCAAGCAGCAGACAGTCTCATGGTGCCACTGACCCAATATTTCTTAGTTCAGTCTCCACTCCTGGCAGATCCAGTTTTGTCCCCACCCCCTACTACTCAGCAGTAAGAAAAAATGATATCCTAAAATTTGCAGGCAAGTGGATGGACTTGGAGAATATTTTCCTGAGCGAGGTATCACAAACTCAGAAAGATAAACAGGGGATGTCCTCACTCATTAATGGTCTCTAAACAAACAAACAAGAAAAAAGCCAAGCATGCCCAGGCTGCAAACCACAACCACTGAACAGCTTGGGATCAGAAACATCCTGGACTGACTCTTCGGACCAGTACTATATTTGTTTTTGAAGGAAGAGTAAGTCTGATTTCTTAACCAATTTGATAGAGACAGCAAGCTAATAAAAGAAAGGTGGTAAATCAGGATGGGTTTTTGTATTAGTCTCCCTGATTATACAGCCTAGGGGTCTTGTTCATTTCTGTTCCTTACAAATTTAAATATTTTACAAACTATTATCCATAGAGTTGTCATTACTCCATACTCTTTGAAGCATTGATTTTACTTCTTTTTTTTTTTTTTTAATCTTCTCTTTAAATTCTATTGAGAAATGAGAAGTCTGAATCTCTCAGAATCCAAGTAGATCTTTGGCTACATATTATTAACAATGGCATCTTTTTAAAGTACTAGAGTCACCTGTCTTACTTGCAGTCATGAATGTTTTGGTTTCACTTAGCTCATAGCTTTTCTAGTGTAAAGAAATGTATGCAGTCTGTCTTAGAATTGTCAAGTTAGGGCCCAAAGGACCAATATACACTTTCAGCATGTTCTCATTGCTTTAGAAACATTTTTTTTATCTTTGATCTAAGAATTTAATATCTTCTATAATTATTCTTAAAATCATTGCAGTTTAACTTATATCCTTGTACATAAATCTCAGAGTCTTCAGTCTTCAACACTCGTTAACAAGGAAATCTATGACATAAGAAGGCATTCTTTCTTCAGTCTTGTGCTAGACTTGGGAGACTTTTCAATGTATTCTTTTTGTACCATCAGGTTAAGGTGAATTTATAAAGTTATCCTTCTCCAGGTACTTCTTACTGCCTCTGGTATATTTTTTTCAATGTAATCTTTCTTCTGTCTCTTCTTAAGGAGAATATGTGTATAGACAAAATGAGAGATTTAACTACAGAATTAAGACTGTATCTTTAAATAACATTTTGACCCACAGAAACCCTGTGAGTTTGTAAAACCTATCTCACTTACATAAAATATACTGGCTGAAATTCACTAAGAAAGTAGCCCTTATCTCAAAATTCCTGCAGATTCTAACTTTGGTTGACATAAATACCATGATTCTAGAGAAATGGAATATTACAGGTAGAGAAGTAAACTTATTTTGCTATATATGAAGCTACTTACTTCCAAACTTTTGTCTGACCTATCATCCTTTTATATAAATCATATTAGCAGAATTCTGCCTCCAGCAACCTCAGAATTAAAGATACTATAACATCTGACTCATAATGACCACCTAATATCATAGTAAGTTTATTTATTAGATGTGGTGTTTAGTAGCTTTTTTTTTCTTTTTTGGTTTTGGTTTTGTTGTTTTGTTTTTATATCAATACTAATTAAAAGATTATTGATTTTATTTATTGATTTTTTATCATTGTTAATCTGTTTAACTAGCATAAAAAGATTGGTGGCCCAGATCATGATGGAGAAACTCATAGAACAGCTGACAGGAGCTATTGAGAGCTCACTGACTCTGGACTGACAGCAGGGGAACCTGCATGGGAATAAACTAGGTGCTCTGAATGCAGTTGACAGTTTTGTGGTGGGGCCAGTTTGTGGGGCCTATGGCAGTGGGACCAACATTTATCTCTAATG
The DNA here is from genome assembly GCA_004025045.1 of Sigmodon hispidus. Lineage (NCBI taxonomy): Eukaryota > Metazoa > Chordata > Mammalia > Rodentia > Cricetidae > Sigmodon > Sigmodon hispidus. Next base: position 39,930 of record PVIH01008876.1, on the reverse strand, counting down.
CTTTAACTTGCTTTTTGGAGCTCATTATCTATAGAGGGATACTTTGCTCTGCCTTATTTTGTTTTTAAGACAGGGTTTCACTGTGAAACAGTCCTGACTGTCCTGGAACTTGCTCTGTTGACTGTTATATAGGTTTCTGCCCCAGACTTTTCTGTCTAGCAGTGAGGTTCTGATTTACAGACTCACAGTCTCACAGAAACACACAGACACATACCTTAATTCTATGCTGATTGCTGATTGACCTGGGACCCAGGCATATAACTTGCCAAATCCTTCATCTTGATTCTTATCTTATACAGCCATTTGGCTTGGTACCTTTTCTCAGCAGCATTTCAACTTCTTGCCTCTGTATCTCCTGGTATCATCTCTGTGGCATCTCTGTTTTGGTCTGCCTGTTCCCAGAGTTTCTTAGTCTGGTAGCCCCACCCACATTTCCTGTCTGCCTCTGGCCAAACATCTTTTTATTAAACTAGTAGGAGAGAAAAATATTTACAAGGTACCAACACTATCCTACCACAGTAGACCAGGCTGACCTACAACTCACAGAGATCTGCCTTTCTTTCTTTAATCCCAAGTGCTGGGATTAAAGAAGTGTGTCACCACCACCTGGCAATCTGGATGTTTGTAGTTTTCTTTGTTCCACATTTATAAAACATTATGTAACCATTTCTTTGACAGGACTTGTCTTGCTGGTTATCTCAAATTCATGATCCCAGGCTAGGTCACTTGCATTTACCACAGAATAAACTTTTTTTATTTTCTTTAAAGAATAGTTGTTATTTAATGTTACCAATTATCAAGGAGAAAAATGTTATGAATCAAATAAAAAGGCAAGTGACATTTTATTTAATAGTAAGACTTGTAGAGATGTTTTCATAATTCTGTATTACTTAAAGGTAAGAATGATAATTTTTATTATTTTTACCTTACATATAGGATAATAGTTTTCATTGGGACACTTTTATGCTATCATCAAAATAAACATTCATACTTCAAAAAAATAGAAGACAAGGCTAGTTGTAGAGCAAATACAAGTGATAATGGCCTGGAAACATGCATCTAGATCTACCCAAATATAATGTTTTACTGTGAAAATGGTCTCATAGAATTTTATTGAAATAGAACTAGAACAAAATGATTATTAATCAGTCCCCCTAATAAAAATGGTGGATTACAAAATGAGGAGGGAATCTATTATTGAAGCTCAGATGCCATCTGATCACATTCTTAGATTTTGGGTTGGTCGAATGTAGTGGTCCATTAAGTTGATAGATGCTAAAGAATTTTAAACTTTTAGTCATAGGATGTTTGGTCTAGCACAATGTTGGGCCAAAAAACATGACTATTTATGGGGCTAATGCTAGCAGAAGATAAGGTAATAGGAGTCTGGACTTGCACCAATCCAATCCAACATTAAGACATCACTGCATTTCTAATCAGTCATTTAGATTTTGCATATATATGCAAATGACATTTGTTTGTGACTAAATGGCTGATTAGAACACATATATGTACATATATATTGCATATGTATAATTATGATTTAATTTTAAACCAAATGCCCTATCTCTACCCTACACCCTCTTTCTTCTGTAATAAACTAGCTTCCTTCTTCACTTCAGACCACATATGTTCCATTACCTATTGTTGATATTCCCCTTCCATTTTCACCCCTTGTACACCACTAATCTCCAAGTATACACTGGATAAAAGACAGTCTTTAAGATCTTGAAGATCTAATATAAAAGTAACATAAGGGTTCTGTGGGAAGGAAGGTCAGCTTGATTAGGCCATCTGCTTGCTAAGTGGCACTTTAAACCTTGCTCTTCCCCAGAGAACAGCCTTTGGAGATACTACCTTTCTGAATAATTATATTCTGGAGACATATCTCCTAAGTCCTTGAGAGGAATGTTTCCTGGGTTGTAAAACTGACAAGAGGCTGAGGGGAAATTAACACCTCAAAGGAGCAGAGAAAACAAATGTAATTGCTAGTTTCCAAAGTGCTAAAGGAAGGGAAAGTCAGAGTCCCAGGGCCATGAGATAAGCTGTCCAAATACTGGATAGAGGGAGAGGAATATGTACAAGGAGATAACCTGTCCAAAGGTCAAATGCACTGAGAGGAACATATGCCCTCTTCCCCACCTCCTGCTTCAAACTTGTTCTTCCTAAGGAAATTATTGTGAAAATTAAATAAAATGTATAATATAGAAAACTATATCAAGCACACAATTGAATTAATGTAATGTAATTCTAGTGTGTAAAATATGTGATAAGAATTGCTTTTGACATTGGAATCCTGATTCAGGAAACATTTAAGATATTCCTATTAGATCAAAAGCACTTATAACATTCAATATAATGACTTAGCCTTTTTGTTTACTTTAGAGATCATAAAGAAGATAATATTTTGTCGATCTTTGCTACGCATTTGGAGAGTATGAACAGATATCTGGATCACCTGATAAGATAGGGTGTAATGTAACTGCATAAGTAAATCGTCATTAGTGAGTCAACATAAATACTAAAGTAGAGAAATTTTTTATTTGAAGAGGAGATGAGAGAAGCCAAAAGAAGATGAACTTATAAAGGGTGGGAGCCATTAAAATAAGGTTAAAGCCAAGGTCAGCTTTATGGAGAATCCAGGTCACTACTCTGGAGCAATTGAACTTTCCAAGAGATCTTAAGAGAAGTCATTAGGCCGTAAGAGTGCTTAATATAAAAGCCTTGCTGCTTAAGCTAAGTATATATACTTGGTTATAGAGTTCTCACAATATCTATGTGAAATCAATTAGTGGATTTGGTACAAGAATGAGGATCTGGATCAAAAGGAAGATGGTGAGTAAGCAGGATTTCTAAACATAACTTGCTTATTTCAACTGGATTGGTCCTATTTTGCATGTAGTGAAAAAGCTGCTGTCTAAGGCAGTTACCTGTGGCTTGGGGCTTTTCATTTCTAAACCACACAGAGCTATGACACAAGTATAGAGAAAGCATGTCTATTTGAGGAAATAAAAATAAGAAGAGCTGGTCTCCCATTTCAGTAAAGCATCTTTCTTTAGCCTCTTCCTAAAATTCTGACTTGGTGGTCCTTTACAAAATGGCCACCAGATGTCATTCACTTTTCCATTTGAATTTAAAGAAAAAAAGTTGAGACCATTCTATCTAAATCTCCTTTAGTCATAACCCTACACTGTTTTTTTTCTGTTAATTTGGTTTTAAAAGATACACGTTTTAATTTCAAGTTAATACAAATCAAGGATATTAGAAAAAGTCACCACAAGAAGCAACCAGAGTGAAATGACTAGCAAAAGCTTTCCTGACACGTCTATAAAATTTTAACAGAGTTTCCTTTGAGAGAATTTTAGCCTACCTAAATTTAGAATGACTCATTTCAGAGCCTGACCAAATTTGAAAAAGTAGGTCATTCATTCTGATAAGCCTCAAGGCAAGCGTCTTCTATAAATTTCTTTTGAATGGTCACACTAAGTGCAATGTTACTCACTGCTGTATTTCATTTAATCAGTGAAGTAAGTACATGTCATTCTTTCTGGTCATAGATTGCAAACTCAGTGCCTGTTTGAAGTTAGAATGGGTCTGCTGACATTTAACCCCTAATGTCAAGCCTGCGCCTGCAGTTGTAGTTAGGTTATCTCACATAACATATGAGATATTTAAAAACAGAGATTCCTCTGGCTTGAAAAAAGGGAAATATTGGGTAAAAAAGAATCCAGACATTCATGTAAACTCTGAGATGGTAGGAGCCATGTGCAAAGGACAGTAACTGGCTAATAAAGATACTTCACTTGACAGCTGGTAAGAAAACACAGAGATGAGTCCTACTGCTGCAATGAAATAAGTTCTGACAGCTATGGGAATGATCTCATAAACACAGCTTTACCTCAGAGATTGCAGGTAAAACTTCACCCTGTTAATTTACTTTTCAATTCTGGATTTATAAGAATTAATCAAGAACCTATCTGAGCCATTGTGGACTTGTAGAGCCCTACAGAACCCTGAGACAATAAATACATATGTATTCAAGATTCTAAGTTCATGGTATTTTTTTAAAGCAGAACTATAATGAAATAAATGCATAACAAGAAACCTGGATTACAATAAGTAGCCCCATAACAATAGAGAATGTATTCAAATGTCCTCACTGAATGCAGAAATATCACAGCATATTAATGTACTATGCTACCTAGACAGGTTTCTTTTTGTCTCACTTGAGTCACCAAATACCCTGCTCTTGTATGTTACAGCCATTATTAAGCAAAATAAAGACAACTTGAATCCCAGAAATCTAGTGTCACAATTGATTTGTTAACCCAAGAAGGCTATTAAGAGACTTGCTGGCAAGTTCTGTGAACAACAGGAATACCTTGAACACATGGGATTATTCCTACTTGGGGCAGGTTGCAATAAGAAAACAAGATTTTTTTTAACTTATCCTATATTAATGATAAAATTTAACATTCAATGTTTTTGAACAGTAGTAGGCCAGTGGTCACAAACTTTTGAAAACCAAGCCACTGAGACTTACTATTGCTAATTACTTCCACAAATAAAGCAACATTAACAAAATAATCTTTTGATGTTTATTTAAGAAGTTATCCATTGTTGGTGGGAGTATAAGCTTGTTCAGCCACTCTGGAATGCAGTATGGTGGTTTCTCAGAAAACTGGGAATCTATCTCCCCATGGATCCACCAATAACACTATTGGGCATATACCCTAAAGATACATATTCACACTCCAAATGCACTAGCTCAACTATGTTCATAGCAGCATTATTCGTAACAGCAAGAATACAACCTAGATGCCATTTTACAGACCAGTTTCTTTATATTTTTAAATTAAATAGCCTTTTGCTATGATTATGTTTATTTGTGAGTGCAAAAATAGTTTTCTCTAACTTCTCTATATTTGATGAAAAAGTTTCATTATTTCCAATATTTTGAAGTTGACTATCTTCAGACTGAACATTGTCAGATGATATATGCTCCTTTTAGTGTGAAAGTAGCATGTTTAGAATGGTAACTCTTAGGAGAGCTAGAGAAAAAAATAAGGAGTGAATATAATCATAATACACTTTATACCTACATAACACTGTCAAATGATAAGTAAAATATTTTTAAAACATGAAAAAAAGCATTTCTTAGGCGAGATTTAAGGAGACTACAGTGCATGCTGCACTCATTTTTTTCTACTCATCTGTCAAATTTGATTTGGTTTCTTACAACCTTACACTAGTATTAGTGATTAGTTCTATGACAAAGAGTCCTAGCTTCTATAAGACATTTAGAACATTAGCAGAAACAAGGTTCAAGGAAGCATAAGTTCCAATCTAGACTCTTTGTGTAGTTGGAAGCATTTTTGTCTGGACGATCTGCTCCTTGTCACAGTAGCTGGTTCCAATTTACCACAAAAAGACTTAATACCTTTATACATGCTTGACCAGTAGCTCAGGCTTGTTACTAGATAACTCTTACATTTAAATTAACTCATATTTTTATTTATGATTTGCCATGTGACTTATCTCTTGCTACCTTATTTTCTACATGTCCTACTCATTCATAGGCTGGCTGCTCTCTCCTCTGACTCCATCTTCTTCTTTTGAGAGTTCTCATTTTCTCACTGTCTTCCTATGTTTCTTGCCTGGACATGAGACTTAGCTTTTTATTAACTAATGTGAGTAATTACTCCCCAGCACTTTGTATGTATCTGATTGTCCTTAGGTTCTTATGCCTTACTTCCAATTTTCTATTTTTGTTGACATAGAGACTTCAAGTGTTAGCATTAGTTTTATAGAGACTGTGTAACTTCTCCCAGAACTGTTATTCATACTGTGGGGAGAAGTAAACTGTAGTTGGAATTTTCTGTCCTGCCAGAAACCCACAAATACCCGGAAACCACTTTCCAAGTAAATGACTCTGAGGCTTTATATTATAGTCACTGCTGGGGCAGTTGCTCAAGCATATTATTATATAGCTCTTACAATTAAATTAACCCATATTTCTAATCTATACTTTGTCACATGGCTTAGTACCATTGCTCAGTCCAGCATTCTCATCTTGCTTCCTCTGTGTCTCTTCTGCCTTTCCTCTTACCAGAATTCTCCTAATCTTGTTGCACCACCTCCACTTCCTGCCTGACTACTGACCAATCAGAGTTTTATTAAGCCATTACTAGTGACAAAACTTTACAGTTTACAAGAACATTAGTTCACATTTTTCTTTCTTTTTCTTTTTAAAACAAGAACCTCTAGTCTGATCACCTTTGTATGATTTTTTTTCCTGATGATTATCCATAACAACTTATAACCAATACTGTAAACAAAGAGAAGCATCTATAATCCATTTTGTGGGAATGTAGTCATTGTTCTCCCTACTACCTTTTGCTTGTTAGGGTATTGGTCATCTTATGGAATCTAAAAAAAATTTAGAATTATAGACAAGTCCTGAGTGGCGTAGTCTGTGAGGCTGGATCATATGTGCCAGCAGCTTTGAAACTCTTCTGGATATAGAACTCAGTTGAAACTACAACAGAAGTGCTCTGACATGTTGGATTATGTGGTCCAGCCATTCCCATTGGAGATATTTTAGGGATTTTACTTAATAAAACCTCATTTTTCTTAACCCATAATGAAATTTCAGCCTTTTGTTTTCTGTGGAAACAAAAGTATAACCTCTTCTCCAAAGTAACATATTTTTTACTTAAATTTTGAAGACAAGGAATTTTCATAATGTATGTTTAATCAATCCATCAGCATTTATAATCAAATGTCTCTTAGAACTCTTGCTCCTTCCTCTGCAGTCAAAAAACTCAGAGACAACACAATAACATACAGTATCCATCAAAAATAGACCACCCAAGATAATGCGACTACCAAGAATCGACTCCCTTTTTGTCTGTATAGTCAGTAACCTTAAATTAATCATATGCTTTTGTGCTTATACCAAGACTACTGTGAGATTTTGGGAATGTGCAATGCTATATCTCAAGCCTACACACCACTCTGTACCACAGTGCACTTGGGAGTCACAACCTGAAAACTGTTTTTGTCTCTGTTTCTGTGTTTCAGAACCCATTTGAAGCTTTTTTCGGGATTTATGTGTATGTATATACACCAATAACAATGACAAATCTTTACAATGTACAAGAACCTTATTCTGTACTGAATTTTTAAGCACAGGGCTGGGTAAATAGAAACCTGCAATTTCATAAAATTTAACTTTAGGGTAATATTCTGAGCTTGAAGCTAGGGAACTCAAAAATACCCTTTAAGGAGAAAAGATCAAACAGCTCTTTTATGGTCTAGGCTATGAGAAAAGTTGGAAGGAAATGTTAATACAGTTTTATAAAATGCAGCCCTCTGAAGAACATGACCTTGTGGTATCTGAGGCAGAGTGGGAGTCAGTTTGCTTCAGACAGTGAAGATCCTAGGCTCAGCACAGAGTGGGAAGTGAACAAGTTCCACCCCCTGGGCCTCCCAGGGACCTCATCCCACTGGCCAGATCCACAGTCCTGGATTTGACCTGGTAAAAGGCTGACAGAAACCTTTGCCAGCCATCCCAGGGCCTACATCACAGAAGCGCAGTGCCCTGAATTCAAGACAGGCTGTGTCATCACAGAGGGATAGACTTCTCCCCGAACAGTGTGACCCTGTGGTGTCCAAGGTGGAGTGGGAGTCAGGCTGCCTCAGAGAGCTGTGAAATGACCAGAGCAAGAAATTGTAGAGACTCCATGCCCAGAGCAGACAGGAGATACACAACCTCTGTAGCCACAATATACAAAGATTCCACTAAGACCTGACTAAGAGTGAACTAAGGAAGCAATGGGCAGATGTTAGTGTAAGAATACATATAACAATATAAAGAACAACAAGGCACCACCAGAAGAAGCTGATATCTCTACAACACCAAGACCTTTACAGAGCAATGAAGAGGAAACAGAAGGAAACAACAATACAAACACCCTTATGAAGATTACAGAAGCCTTAAAAGAGGATATGAAAAAGTCCCTTAAAGAAATAGAATAAAAAAACAAATAAAAAATTAGAAGAGATGAACAAATCCCTGAAAGAAAACCAAGAAAGAAAAATCCAACAAATGAAAGAATCATTCCAAGAACTAAAAGTTGAAATAGAAACAATAAAGAAGGCAACAAACAAAGCAAGGGATGAAATAAAGAATCTGAAGAAACAATCTGGAACTACAAATTCAAGCATAAGCAACAGAATCAAAGTGATGGAAAAGAAAATCTCTGGAGTGGAAGACTCAATAGTGGAAATAGATAAATCACTCAAAGAAAACACCAAAACCAAAAAAATCCATAATACAAAACATACAGAAAATTTGGGATACCATAAAAAGACCAAACCTGAATTATAGGAATAAAGGAAGGAGAAGAATACCAGCTCAAAGGCACAGATAATGTATACAATAAAATCATAGAAATGCTGTATCAGTCAAGGAAGTTCAGAAGAGATGCAAATGAATACTTCAATAAGGGTTATGAACTTTATTCCTTAAATGTTATAAAAGATTTTCAGTTAAACAATTTTAGTCTGAGTAATTTCAATGTCACTATCAATGTCAAAGCCCCAAATAATATAATGTCTTCCACAAGGACATGAAACTGCAGACAAGAAAACAGAGTATTTGGTAAATTAGGAAAAAGAATGTTAAATTGTCCAAAATCCTATTAGATTCAGACTGAGACAAAATTATTGCTATGAGAACTTGATGTTAACTATGGTATCAGTTTTTCTCGTTATTTTAAGTTAAAGAGTGTAGCAAAAAAACCTCTGGATGAACTTCAGTTATCATCCAGTAAATACCATGCTCAGGTCCAGAAAGTAGCTAAGTTTTAGGACTGTCATGGCAGCAGGTTCAAAGTAAAGCTGTAGCTGGTTGAGATATATGAATTTTACAAATTATTAAAATGGGAAAGCAACTAAAATAAATGGGTAATCAGCTTGAGGTAAGTTTTTATTATCCCCAAAGCCTCAAAGAAAATAATAGTATTAAAACCTGTTGATGAATGACCAGTTTGCATCTTGAAGTTGTCAGTAACTATCTTGAAATATCCTGAGGGTTTTCTCAGTCCTAGTAAAGAAGACAGTTTACCGGTACATAGAAAAAAAGCTCAAAGATCTACGCAACCTGAAATTTCTCAAATTTATATGTAAGTTTAAATAAATATTGAAACATTATTCTGATTTCAGCACATGGCAAAATAGTGTTATCACACTCATGAGGACATTATGGTATGCACCAGTTTTAGACAGCTACTTCACTTGGGTACTTATTATTCTATTAAGGGGTCAAAACTAGTAAATCAAATTCTCATTCTGCTATTGGGATGATGTAGAGTACTTATTATCTATTTATCACCCTGAGTGTAGAGAAAAGAAGAGAATGGCCATCACTGCTGTTGAACATTCAACAATGTCCTGGTAATCCTCATGTGGTAATAAAATCTGAGAATGCCTGAGGTATGCCTTATGCTCTCCAGCACATTCCCTTGCGAGATGAACACGATATCAACTCTCATGTTAAGATACATCTTAAAAACAGTCTGTGATGAATTAGATATTGTTATGAATATAAAAAGCACCATGAAATGAAAGGCCCAGTTAACTCTTAGCTTGGTTCTGTCAAAAATAAAATAAAGATGAAATTCTTTCTCAAAAACAGAGGAAACTAATTACTTTGAATATAATCCGCATTTAAAAATTTATAATTTTAAAATATGCGAATAGACTTTTTATATATTCATAATTTCCAACATTCTTACTAATTTCAAAACATCACTGCAGATAATTACAATGAAGCAACTAATGTCTACTTTAGCAAAAAGTCAATATTTAAATCCCAAGTATATTTTGTTATAGAGGGCAACAGGCAGAGGGATCTGCTCTTCACATCAAAAAGTACATAGAAAATCTGCAATGAAATTTATGTGATCCAGGTAAATATAACTTTTTGGCATTTAATAAAATTTGCTGTCTGTAATTGTCAGGTCAAGCATGCAGATTTTCAATAGCAAAGACCATATTCATTATCATTGGCTTCAGTAGTTAAAGATAATAACTACTGATTCTGATTTGTTCTTTGTTGAACTTAATTTCTACCTGCAATATTTCTAGATAACAATAAAATTATAGATCAGAAATTTTATAGCTAGAACATCTATTTAAATTTTATGAATTAGTATTGATTTTTATTTCTTTTACTATGTGTATATTTCTGGCATGTCATTGGCAGGTGTGCATCAAGTCTTTTTTTCTGTTACTTACTTTTTTCCATTTAAAAATATTTTTTATATACCAAACACTGTTCCCCTCTCTTCCCCTTTCCAGTCACCCCCCCCAAATTCTTGACACACCACCCCTCATCCACTCCTCAGAGAGGGTAAGGATTAAAATACAGAGAAAATATTGTTTGGCATATCAAGTTGAGACAGGACCAAGCCCCTCCACCCACTATCAAGGCTGAACAAGGCTATCTGTCTATAAGAAATGGGCTCTAAAAAGCTAGTTCATGCATTAGGGATAAGTTCTGGTCCCACTACCAGAGGCCCCACACACAATTGTCATCCACTTTCATAGGGCCTAGTTTAGTCCCAAGCAGGTTCCCTAGGTGTAAGTCCAAAGTCAGTAAATTCCCAATAGCTTGAGAAAACTTCCTCTGTGGGTTTCCTCTTTATGGTCTTGACTCCTTTTTTCATTATCTCCTCTCTCTCTCTCTTCAACTGAACTTCAATGCACTGCTTAGGAGTTGGTCTCTGCATAAAAGCAGAAACATGGATCAATGGAATCAAACTGAAGACCCTAACATTAATTCACACATCTATGATCACTTGATTTTCAACCAAAAAAGGCCAAAAATATACTATGTAAAACAAAGAATCTTCAACAAATGGTGCTGGTGTAACTGGAGGGTGGCATGTAGAAGAATTCAAGTAGATCCATATGTATCACCCTGCATAAAACTCAAGTCCAAGAGAATCAAAGACCTCAACATCAGTTCACTTACACTGAAGCTTATAGAAGAGAAAATGGGAAATAGCCTTGAATGCATTGGCAAAACGACCACTTTTCTAAATATAACCTCGGTAGCACAGACACTGAAAGCAACAATTAATAAATGAGACCTCCTGAAACTGAAAAGAATTTGTAAGGCAAAGGACATGCTCAATAAGACAAACACCCAGCCAACAGAGTAGGAAAAAATCTTTGCCAACCGTACATCTGACCCAGAGCTGATCTCTAAAGTATAAAACGAACTCAAGAAACTAGAGATAAAAATTTTAAATAATTCAATTAGAAATGGGATACAGATCTAAACAGAGAATTGTCAACAGAAGAAATTCAAATGGCAGAAAGACGCTTAAAGAATTGATCAACATATTCAGCCATTGGGAAAATGCAAATCAAAACAACTCTAAAATACTATCTTACACCTGTAAAAATGCTAAGATCAAAAACACTAATGATAACTAATGGTAGAGGGAATGTGGAGCAAAGAGAACATTCCTACATTACTGGTAGGAATGTAAACTTGTACCATCACTTTAAAAAGAAGTATTGTGGTTTCTCAGAAAACTGAAAATCAGTATACCTCATGATCCAGCAATACCACTCTTGGACATATAGCTAAAGGATTCACATTTATATCACAAGGACGTTTGACATTTGTGCAACTATGTTCATATCAGTGTTACTCATAATAACCAGAATCTGGAGGCAACCCAGATGCCCCTCAATGAAAGATTCATTTAAAAGATGTGCTACATTTACACAATGGAAAATTTACACAGCAGAAAAAAAATAATATTCTGAAATTTGCAGGCAAATGGATGTAACTAGAAGAAAACATCCTGAGTGAGGTAACACAAGCCCAGAAAGACAAACACCACATGTTTTATATATAAAATCTCATAAATAGATTTTATATATAAAGCAAAGGACAACCAGGCTACAATCTACAACTTTTGAGCAGGTAGTTAACAAAGACCCTGAGAGAGACATTCATGGATTCACTGGATAAGGTGAAGGATATTCCCCTATAATTTATATGACCTTTCTTCTGTTTTCCAGTCTTTCTACTTCAAATTAAGGTTATGTGTTATTCAGCAGTAAGATTTTGATGAGATTTGCAGTATTAAGCATAATGATGGCTGTTTTTGGCTATCCACTTGACATCTGGGATTAACTATGAGAAATTTTTGATGAGTTTGAAGCAGTAAGACCCATTTCTATCTGGATTTTTGAGATGGGATGCCATGCCTCTACTCTAGACTTTTTGAACTAGAAGACATGCTTTTAATCCACATCATTTGAACTGGGAGAAGCCCACCTCTAATCTTGGCCCCACCTTTTGCTGAAAGCCTATCTAGGGACATAGAAGAATAAATCGTTCACCTTGCTAGCAAGTACAATTCCTCACTGCCATTAATACCTAGTTCTTTAAAACTCTAGCATATGCTGAAGACCAGCTGAAATCAGCCTAATGGACTGAGCAACTACTAGGTTCTTAGACTTTTCATTCATAGCCACTAAATGTTTGATTAACTGGATCATTGCCTGTAAGTTATTTTAATAAATTTTCTTTCTATATAGATAGCGAAATTCATTCTTTAAATTCTGTAACTTAGAGGACCCTGACTAACACATTCACCTTCATGTTGACTTACTTATTATTAATTTTTCTTTCCAAAGTTTTCATTCTAACCTATAATGAAGCACAACTTTATCAGTTCTGAGAAATAACAATATATTGCAAGTTAGGAACCACAATTGTTTTTCTGTTTTTTATTATGAATAAAGTCATATTTTTTATCCATGTACAGTTTTAAGTCTTTGTCTCAGATAAACAGCCAATAATTACTCAAAATGATTCTGTAGATCTGACCTTGTTCACTCCTTGCAATGATAATGTACAACTTGTATATACTCTTGAGCTCCTCCTTAGTCTTCCCTTCTCCAGCATCTCATTCCACTTCTCTGACTAAGGATTGAGATGACTGCATTTAAATGTCTCCAGGCATTTTCACAGCCTGTTTCTCTTTCTGGAATATTCTCCTCCAAAGTGGCCACAAGACTCACAGCATATTATCTTCAGATTATGTTTAATAGCTTCTTTACAGTTAAACTTTCTGCCATCATTCTTCCCAAAGTCACAGTTCCTACACAGAAGACTGTGGATTTTTTACCCTGCTATATTTGAATTTTGACTGTGATTTTTAAAACTAAACATATCCACATAAACGTCAAGAAGATATAAAACCTCATATAATGAGGTTTATCTGGATGAACAGTAAAGATTTCCTAAGCAGGATTTCAAAAGCATGAGAGAGTGCAAAGCAGACTAGCACTAGTCTTTATTATGGCAGTGAGGTTTGTGTGAATATTCATATTCAGTAGCATGGAAAAGGGTTGCATAGCTTTAACTTCCAGTCAATGCCAAAGGGAGGAACATCCAGGTTTTTATATCAGCTTACTCATATGTAGAGCAGAAGGGGACAGGAATGTAGAGGGGCCTACAAGCTGTCAGCGATGAATACCATAAAGGGAACCAGGAGCTTTAACACTTTTCCAGGCTTTCATCCTTATCTAGCACAGAATTCACATACAGCTATAATAGCAGCAAAAGCAGCATTGTCCTACTGTAGATAGGATGCAAGACTTGTTGAAATGGGCAAGGATGCTTTACTGATGACTCTATGCTATGCCATGCTAAGGTCCTAAAAGAGTACTTTGTCAGGGTGTAAAAATGCAGTGAGAACTGAGTTGATAAATAAACATACCCTTGTGTCATCTGCACAATAAGGATCTTGGATTTCATAGGAATTAAACATTTATTAAAAGGATTAGCACATTAAAATATCTGACAACAAAGCATAGCAAAAGGCCTACTCTAAAATAAGCTAGTGGAAAGATTACATGCATCTTAGCAATTTCATTATTAGACAAATTAAATCTTTGTAAAACTGGTACTCCAAATGGATTAGAATTATTAATAGTAAATTTGTGTGCAAATGCATGTTAGCTGCCCTTCAACAACCCTATAATATTATAATTTATAGATTTTAATTCAAATTAGTATTATCCCATAAAATCTCCATATTAATGGGGTGGTCATTATAATATTCCATAGTTTCTTGGATGTTGCAGGCCCAGAACTTCCCAGAAGAGAGAATTATTTGGACAGCACTCATGAGCTCACATTCATCTCCAATGTACCCAAGGCCAGAAAACCCTTTAAATAATCATGAGTACAACATTATTAAAATTTCTAAATTTATTGTCATCAAAACATATCTTTTTAGAGATAGCATTCATGAAGTCAGGGACCCATGGTAGATTCTAAAATACAATTAATATTTTTTTTTTGCAATCGACCACTATTAGAAAAGAAAGAATAAATTCTAATTTAAAATACATTTTATTTTCAGAAGCTCTTTCTGATGTTTCTTCAGTTTGCTAATTCAAAAAGCATCTTATAATCCCATGCTTTTCAGAGTTTGTGGTTTGCAACTTGGATATTCTTTGCTTTTTGTCTAAAATCTACTAATGAGTGAGTGAGTACATCCCATGCTTATCTTTCTGGGCTTATGATACCTCACTCAGGAGAATATTCTCCAAAACTTAAGAGAGACATTCTGGGATTTTCCTAGGAAGAGAAAATAGAAATGATCTCCTTAGCTAATTGGGAGCATAAGGTTCTGCAAGCACAAAGGTGTGGGAAAAAATTATGAGAGGAGCAACAAGGAGGGAGAAAAAAAAGAGATGGAGATCTTAATAAAGAAAGTCTATGTGGGGTTGGAAAAAGACCAAGTGCTAGGTTCACCTACAAGAACTTACAGGATGTCCCTGTCTAAGTATCCAACCAATAGTGAAGGTGTTGCCTAGACAGAACTTCCCTTATAATAAAATGAACAGCCACCCTAAGTGCCATCAGAAAACTTACACCCAACAATGAATAGAGATGGAGGCAGAGATATATGGCTAAGCACTGGGCTAAGCTCCTGGTCCAGCTGAAACCAGAGAAGGAGATTCTATGTGAGCAAGGGGATAGGACTTATGAGGAAAATTCCCACAATGATGGCTGGCTGGAGCTCTAGGGAGTTTACTGAATTAGAAACAGCCACTGGGGAACCTTCAAGAAAAGGAACTAGGACATCCAAGGATAGACAACTGTCCACTGACATGGGCAGCATGCAGAGCCTTGAGGGGAGAGATCAGACTGTGTTTCTATGTGTGATCTGGCACTTCGGAGCCCACTCTCTCCAGAGAAACACCTAACCCAGTCTTGATATTAGGATGAGAAAAATCATCATCATCGGGCTTGCCTGGAGTGGATGCTGAGCTAATCCACCTTAGTACCTCTTGCCCTTTTGGGGGAGGGGATGGTGGATGGGGAGTAGGGAGTCTGAAGGCTGACTGGGAAGAATTGGAAGGGGGAAGGGAGGGAGAGCAAGATGATACCTGGAAAAAAAAAAGAAAAGGACTTTACTTTATAAATAAAAAAACAACAGCATCATATGCTATACATTTGTTTTATTTTTAAAAATTAAGTTTCACTCTTATATAATAACTTTAAAACTTTTAAAACTATGCATATATTATACTTGTTGCCATACAGTTTGTGTGGGTTTTTTTTTAGTTATCTGTAATTTGTGATCATTTAAAATAAATCATTGAAAGTTTTAAAAGAAATATTTTAATTTATAAGCTGTTACTTTTATCTGCAATCTATTAAAATCCAAGATACCTGAAGTTAGTTACTAAGCTGTAAGTTTATATAAGCATACACAGGTCTCAGACAGGAGCAAAATCTTCCAATGAATAGTTTATGTTCCTATAGGGTAGTAACCTCAAAGATACACAGAAAATAAACCATCCTGAAGACATTTGAACCAGGTTTATGACTTTACCACTTCTCTCATTTATGAATAAATAATTGCGATATGCTCACTCTGCATTTTACTAGAACTTTTTATTTCTAACCTAGGAAATTATATATTGGCTTATTTGAATATCAAAACACAACAACAAAAATATTTTTACTATGGGAAAAAATGGGGACTTAATCCTTCAGCAGTCTCTTTGAAAATAACATTGGAAACTTTTGCAGAAATGGTTTTTAAAATTCTGAAAGTGTCATAAACTCTCAGAATGTCAGCCCCAATCTTAGAATTTAAGTGTGGTCATCTATGGCAGTGTAGTATCTAATGCATGGGTCTGACCAGGTCTGTCATCTCTATAGCCATGAAATTTATTTTTAGTATTTGACAAATATCATTTTGTTCCCTATACTAGAGAGACTTAACTTTCAAATCATACTGCCAGCATTTTGCAATAATAGATAGCTTTGCACTTCCCTTGCTTTAGCAAATTTTCTGAAATGATCTTTACCTTACAATATTCAATATATCAGTCTCACCCATGGCCAGGCCAGGCAGGTGACAGGAGGAGATAATACGCAGAAAAAAAAGGAACAGTTGAATGTAGGTAATAGTGTGGAGCTGGTGAACTCTTCCTCACCCATAAGTCATGTCTGTTGTGGACATTATTAGATCATTCCACTGTTGGTACCAGCATCACATAGACAGAGAATCCCAATCTCATTTAAAAACAACTTTTGGGAGAGAAATAGGACCACATCTGAGACCTAGATTGATCTAAATGAGCATTTTGTCAGGCCTTTTGAATATTGTAAAATCTTACCCAATGTGTTCAAATAAAATTCTTGTCTTCCTTCTTCTCCACAGTTAAAACTATCCAACTAAAAGTGCATTGGGAGCCCAGGAAACTTACTAAAAGACACTCTCTCATCCTTTCACACCATACATGTGTCCTTTTGTGTTTTCTCACCCCATGTGGGCTCACTCACCATCCCTACAATAGTCACTTCCTCCTCCCATCTTCCAGATTTTTATATACACTCACAAGATGTTCTTCTCTTCCTTCTTGTAATATATTCATAGGACTTTCTCTAATTTTTAAAATATGTATGTTATTACTTGATAAGTATTTTCTGTCTTTTCCCCCACAGTGATACACAATCGAAGGACAAGAACTATATCTTTATCTTTTGTTGGAGGCCTACCAAAAGCTAAACACACCAGCACATATATTTTTAATGAGCAAGTACACAAACTAATAAATGCTAATCAGTGAGCTACATTCTACTAATGTGTCATCAAGATATTAGTTAGTAAAATATGCCACTTAAAAAGCTAAAAATAGAAAACAGTATGTCCTTTACTCATTACCTAAATAGAAGAATGCATATTGACAATATTTTCTTCATCCTGCTCTACTAGGAAGGATGGAGCTTAATCACTAAACATTACTTTAAACCTCAGACACGGCAAATTGCTTTCAAAATTACCTAGCAAAAATGAGTCATGGTTATAATGAATACACTTATCTTTTAATCCTACAATGTCCTTGGTAAAAATACGGATGGATGAATGACAGACTCACACTGATTTCAGCATCTTTTCTCAATGTTCAAGCTGACTAAAACAGTTCAAATCACAGAATTCTCTAATAGAAGTTTGTCATGTTTTTTCTCATCACATTGTTGTGAATGTGGTCTTTCTGCCATACCCCCAAGGATGTTAACCAATGTCAGATAGAAGGAGCTATTTCTGAACTTTATCATCTCTGACTTTGCAATTTAGGTACCTACAAAACTCAGCACACATTTAAGCATCATAAAATTATTGGATTTCAAATCATAAACAAGACAAATAGTAAGAAATTATCTGCAACTTCATATGTTTCTAATGTATAATAAATAGTCTAAAATAATGATACATACTGTTTTTTTAAAGGTTACTTCAAAAGCCTAGTCAACAATTACAAATGTCAAGTCACGCACTGCCTTTGGCGCTCCAAGACTTAACAGTCCTCGGGAACATACAAATCTGCTCCTGGAATTTTTTTTTTAAAGAAGCAAGAAAATCTTGCAGCTTCAAGAAAACTATAATTATTAATAAAATGTTATCCTGAAAATATAAGTGGGTCAAAGATTCATGCATTTTTGATATACAGATACACAGTCTAGAAGGCATTATTTTCTGAATCCCTCAGGACGTGTGCCATTGTTTACCCAACTGATTACGAATGAGACCCAGACTGTGTAAAGTTAGACTTCTAAAATAGTAAGAAGTTATAGATTAGTTTGGCTGAAAGAGAAACTTTATTTCTACCAGATTAGACATTGGGTTCTTCGACTGGACATGTCTAGGTTTTGCCTCACATACTACTCTTATCCAGTATTATAGATACTATTGACTGCACATAATCAATCATTTCATTCTAAGCCAGCTTTCTTCATTAATAAATTAAAAAACAACATGATATGCACATCCAGTGCCTTGGAATGTGTATCACAGTGTTACCCTTGGGTGTGTATGCTAACACATTACAAAAAAGAAAATAAAGACTAGAGTTAGGCTTCTCAATGACTCAAATGAGCCACAGGGATTCATTGAATCTATCAGTCAACTAATTCCTGCATATTTGAGCTCATTAGTACGGCATGACCAGGCATTTCAACACTCTAAAGATACTTTAGCCATACATGGATTTCCAATAAGAGAGTGTGTTTTTAAAAGTAAATTCACTTTTTATCCTGAAATAAGACTGTTGCTATGACAATCCATGAATTCTCTGTGAGATGAAGAGCAATGTGAACGTGGCACCCAATGATAGCTGTTATCAGGAATTAGGAGGGCTCATGACTATTTGTTTGCTTGTTTTTTTTTTATTAACTTATCATAAACCAAGCAGGCTTGGCATCCTTTCAGCTAGATATTTTATCCCTAAAGAAACAAATTTGAGATTTCTGGCTTAGAGTATTACTTGCAATAGTAACATTTCAAAATCATGTTGTTGTGCACAGACTTTGAACACTACAAGAAATTGCATCCTAGGCTGGGTTCTCTAGAGACTCAGAGACAACAGTGTCCCCCACCTCTATCTCTGTGTTATGGTTTGTTATAGAAAAGTATTTTATTACAGGAACTAGAAAATCCAACAATGGTCACATACATCGTGAAGAGGTGGAAAATATAGTAGGCATTTAGTCTGAAAAGCTGGATGTCCCAGCAGCCTAAATATATGATAGACAGGAAAGTCACTAGCATTGAATCTACACTGGAAGACTACAGAAGCTGGAGTTTAATCCCAGGGATGGTGACAACAGCAGGGACAGATTCAAGTGCTAGAACAAAGTGAAGGCGGGTGCATTTTATTTCCTTGTACCTCCTTCTGTCTGGACTAAGTACTTACTATACTGAGACTGGGTCTTCCATTTATGTTAATCATCTTTGGGAGCATGCCCACAATATCCTCTATGTGATTCTAAATCCCCTCAAGTTCACAATCAAGACCAACCACTACAGATAACAGGCTCTTTTAGTGATGTTAATGATGAAAAATCATAACTCATACTGGTGAGTAAACTTTGTAAGGATATTTTATCTTTTAATTTTACATCAAGAATGGAGTTTTCCTTCCCTGCTCTCTTGCCAGTCCCTCTTTCTCCAACCTCTTTTGTACTTTCCCCGCATCCAGTCCTTCTCCTTTCTTTTCAGAATAGGGCAGGCTTCCCATGAATATCTACAAAACATGACATATCAATTTGAAGTAAAACTAAGTACCTCCCCTGGTATTAAAACTGGGCAAGGCAACCCAGTATGAGAAATAGGGTCCCAAAATTCAGTTAAAAAAAAAGCCAGAGGTAGCCCCTACTACCACTGTTAGTTTTCCCATAAAAAGACCAAACTACACAACTGTCACAAATATGCAGAAGGCTTTGGTCGGTCCCATAGATTCCTTGGTTGTTAGTTAAGTCTGTATAAACTTCTGTGTGTGGTGATATTTTGTTGGTATTCTAACAAATAATGCTTGCGTGAAGATCATAGGGCAGAGATAGCTACTACTTAACCATAAAAGCCAGGCAGAGGTGGCACACACCTTTAATACCAGGTCTTGGAAAGAGGAAGCAAGAAGTTCAAGGCCACCCTGGGCTATACAAGATTGATACAGTCTAAAAGAGAAACAGAGGTAGGCAGTGAAGGCTCATGGCTTTAATCCAGCACTTGGGATTCATGCCTCTGATTGCAGTATTTGGAAGGTGGAGACAGGAGCTCAGATCCCATTTGATATGAGGAGTCATAGAAGTAAGAACTATGTTATAGCTGGTTGCTCTATTTCTCTGATCTTCCAGCCTTCACTATAATATCTGACTAATTTTTATCATTAAGACCAATTAGGGTACTCACTACACCTATAAGCCCATGTCAGTTGATTATGTGGGTTTTTATGATGTCCTAGATCCCTTTGGTTTCTACAATCTTGGCTTTCTCCTCAGCAACATTTCCTGAACTTGGTGTAATGTTTAATCATGGGTCTTTGCCTCTATTTCCATAAGTTGCTTAATGAAGCCTTTTTTATGGATATAATAGACTTGAATTCCATTCACTTTCTATCAAATGCAAATTTAAAGATAGACATACAATTTTCTTTTATATAGCTCACTGTTAAAATTTCTGTCACAGAGAAAATAGTAAACATACATAGTGTGTATGCTTCAAATGCTATAAGCAATGCAACAAAACATGCAGAAATGTGTAATGCTTTCTGAGATTAAAACAAAACAAAACAAAAAAAACTCACATGGGCTGTGTCCAGAGTAGAATCAGAGGTAAGCAGATTAGAGTTCCTGGGCTGCCCATCTGGAGAATCCCTCTCTGGGGTCAGGGTCACACCCAAGGGTCTGATCTCAGACACTTGCTAGCAGACAGGACCTAGGCTTTAGCTGTGAGGGGCCTCCCCAGTGACCATTAAAAGAAGGGACTTCACACTGCCAGGCTCTGGCTCCAAGGAACACTGCATCATCAGAGAGAGACTGACAACTTTGAAACTTAGACCCTTAGATTCCACTGTGGACTTAAGCTTTGTCCAGAGTGGAATCAGAGGTGAACAAATTCCAGTTTCTGTGCTGCCTATCCAGAGAATCCCTCTCCAGGGCTGTGGTCACACCCAATGTTCTGATATCAGATTCTTGCTGACAAACAGGCCCTAGATTTTAGCTGGGAGGAGCCTCCTCCAGCGATTGCTAAAAGGGAGCTGCCATGGCCAGACCCCATATCGAGGGCAAACTGTGTCATCAGAGATGGACTGATGCCTTTGAAACTCAGACTCATGTCCATACCACAGTCCGAGATTATACAGACCCCTTGCTGAGAGCAGACAGGAGACATACAAGAAGTCCTCTAGCCACACTTGACTAGGAGCTGACTAAATATGAACCACTGAAGCCATGGGAAGACACCGATGCAAGAATACTTATAACAATATAAAGAACAACAAGGCAACACCAGAAGAAACTGGTGGTTCTACAACACCAAGACCTGAACAGAGCAATGAAGAGTAAACAACAGCAAAAACACCTTTATGAAGATTATAGAAGCCTTAAAAGAGGATATTAAAAAATCCCTTAAAGAAATAGAAGAAAAGACAAACAAAACATTGGAAGAGATGAACAAATTCTTGAAAGAAAACAAAGAAACCAAGAAAAGGAAACCCAAAAAATGAAAGGAACATTTCAGGAACTAAAAATTGAAATAGAAGCAATAAAAAGGGCACAAGATGAAACAAGCGAGGAAATAGAAAATCTGAAGAAAAGAGCTGGAAATACAGATACAAGCATAACAAACAGAATCCAAGAGATGAAAGACAGAATCTCTGAAGTGGAAGACTGAATAGGGGAAATACATACATCAGACAAAGAAAGCACTAAAACCAAAAAAGCTATAACACAGAACCTTCAGGAAATTTGGCACACCATGAAAAGAGCTAACCTGTGAATAATAGCAATAGAAGAAGGAGAAGAATACCAGCTCACAGGAATAGATAATGTATTTTTAAAAAAATCATAGAAGAAAACTTTCCCAACCTAAGAAGGAAATGCCTATAAAGAAACAAGAAGCTTAAAGGACACCAAATCAATTTGAGCCCCTCAAAAAGTTTGCTAACCACATGATAATCAAGCCATAAAACATATAGAACAAATAAAAAGTTTTAAGAGCTGCAAAAGGAAAGGACCAACTAACCTATAAAAGCAGACCCATCAGAATAACACTTGATTATTCAATGGAAACAATAAAAGCAAGAAGGTACTGGCCAGAAGTTATATGGACACTAAAAGAGCATGGCTGCCAACCTAAACTACTATACCCGGCAAAACTATTAATCACCATCAATGGAGTTAACAAGATATTTCATGACAGAGTCAGACTTAAACAATACCTATCTACAAATCCAGACATTCAGAAAGCATGAGAGGGAAAACTCCAACCTAAGGATTCCAGATGCACCCATGAAACCACAAACAATTGATAATCCCATAGAAGAAAAGCCCAAAGAAAAGAAATACGTACAAGATACTACCAAAAGTAAAAGGAAATATCAATCAGTGGTCACTAATATCCCTTAAGATCAATGAACTCCATTCACTCATAAAAAGACACACACTAACAAGATGGATACAGCAACAGAAGCCATCCTTCTGTTACCTACAAGAAACACAGCTCAACCACAAAGACAGACACAGCCTCAGAGTAAAGGGTTGGTAAAAGATTTTTCAATCAAATGGCACTAAGAAACAAGCTGGTGTTGCCATCCTAATAACTTCCAAAGTAGACTTCAAACTAAAATCAATTAAAAGAGACCAGGATGAACATTATTTATTAATCACAAGAAAAACTGGTCAAGAGGAGATTTCAATCCTGAATATTTATGCCCTTAATATTAGGGCACCTACCTATGTAAAAGAAACAACACTAAAGCTCAAATCCCACATCAGCTCTTACACCCTAATAGTGGAAGACTTCAATACCCCACTTTAACCCTTGGATAGGTCAACTAGAAAGAGCCTCGATGGAGAAATAAAGAGTCTAACTGAGGTTATGATGCTAATGAAATATTTACAGAAGCATCCACCAAACACAAAGGAATATACATATTTCTCAGCACCACATGGAACTTTCTCTAAAATTAACCAAATAATTAGTCATGGAGCATATATCAATAGACACAAAAAATGTAAATAATCTCTTATATCATATCAGACCACCAGGGCCTAAAGTTAGAGTTCAGCAACATCAAAAAATCACAGAAAGCCTACCAACTCATAGAAACTAAACATCACTTAGCTGAACCACCTCTGGGTCAAGGAAGAAATTAAGAAGAAATCAAAGTCTTCCTAGAACTTAATGAAAATGAATCCACAATGGACCCAAACTTGTGGAACACAATTAAAGCAGTCTTGAGGGGAAAATTCATAGTGCTAGATGCCTATATGAAAAACTTTGAGAAATTCCACACTAGAGACCTAACAGATCAGCTGAAAGCCTTAGAACAATTAGAAGCAAACTCAGATAGAAGGAGTAGATGGCAGGAAATAATAAAACTCAGAGTTGAAATCAATACAATTGAAACAAAAAGAAAAATACAAAAAAAAATCAATGAATCAAAGAGTTGGTTCTTTGAGAAAGTCAGCAAGATAGATAAACCCTTATCCAAACTAACCAAAAAGCAGAGAGAGAGTATCCAAATCAACAAAATCAGAAATGAAAAGGGGGACATAACAACAGATTCCCAGGAAATCCAGAGGATTATCAGATCATACTTTGAAAATCTATACTCCACAAAAATGGAAAACCTAGAAGAAATGGACAGCTTTGTGGACAGGTACCATTTACCACAATTAAATCAAGATCAGATTAAAGACCTAAACAGTCCTATAACACCAAAGGAAATTGAAGCTGTCATTA
Organism: Sigmodon hispidus; assembly: GCA_004025045.1. Lineage (NCBI taxonomy): Eukaryota > Metazoa > Chordata > Mammalia > Rodentia > Cricetidae > Sigmodon > Sigmodon hispidus. Next base: position 16,066 of record PVIH01008876.1, on the reverse strand, counting down.
AAAGCCTTCCAAGAAATAAAAAGCCCTGGTCCAGATGGTTTCAGCACAGAATTCTACCAGACATTCAAAGAAGAATTACTACCATTACTCCTCAAACTATTTCACACAGAAGAAACTGAAGGAATATTGCCAAACACTTTTTAATAAGGCCACAGTTACCCTAATACCCAAGCCATTCAAAGACACAACAAAGAAGGAGAATTACAAACCAGTTTACCTCATGAATATTGATACAAATATTCTCAAAAAAATTCTGGCAAACCTTATACAACAACATATAAAAAATAAAATACACCGCAACCAAGTAGGCTTCACCCCAGAAATGCAGGGTTGGTTCAACATACGAAAAAACCACAAATGCCATATAAACAAACAGAAGGAAAAGAAACACATGATCATATTCTTAGATGCTGAAAAAGCCTTTGATAAAATCCAACCCTCCTTAATGATAAAAGTCTTGGTGGGATCAGGAATACAGGGAAAATATCTAAATATAATAAAGGCGATTTATAAGAAGATGACAGCGAACATCAAACTAAATGGAAAAATACTCAAAGCAGTCCCACTAAAATCAGGAACTAGACAAGGCTGCCATCTCTCCCATTATCCATTTAATATAGTACTTGAAGTTTTAGCTAAAGCAATAAAAGAAAGAAAAGATATTAAGGGCATACAAATTGGAAAAGAAGAGTTTAAATTATCTCTATTTGCAGATTATATACATAAGTGATCAACAAAATTCTATCAGGGAACTTCTACAGCTGATAAACACCTTCAGCAATGGAACAGGATACAAGATTAACTCAAAAAAATCAGAACTCCTATACACTAAAAATAAAAGGGCTGAAAAAGAAATGAGGGAAACATCATCCTTTATAATAGCTGCAAATAGCATTAAATACCTTGGAGTAACTATAACCAAATAGTAACAGATCTATTTGACAAAAACTTTAATCACTCAAGAAAGAAATTTTAGAGGATGTCAGAAAATGGAAAGATCTTCCATGTTCCTGGATGATCACTTTTCACAACGGCTAAGATAAAAGACACAAACGACTGCTTATGTTGGAGAGGATATGGAGCAAGGGAAACACTCCTCCATTGTTGGTGGGAGTGTAAGCTTGTTTAGTCATTCTGGAATGCAATATGGAGGTTTCTCAGATAACTGGGACTCAACCTCCCAAAAGATCCAGCAATACCAGTGCTGGTTGTATACCCTAAAGATGCACAGTTGCACTCGAAAGGCATTAGCTCAACTATCTTCATAGCAGCATTATTTGTAATAGCAAGAACCTGGAAACAACCTAGATGCCCCTCAACTAAAGATATGATAAAGAAACCATAGTACATCTACACAATGGAGTATTACTCAGCAGTAAGAAAAAAATGATATCCTAAAATTTGCAGGCAAATGGATGGATTTGGAGAATATCCTCCTGAGCAAGGTCTCACAAACCCAGAAAGATAAGCAGGGGATATTGTCACTCATTAGTGGACTTTAAACAAAAAGAAAAGCATTCTCAAACTGCAAACCACAACCACTGAACAGCTTGGTATCTGAAACACCTTGGACTGGCACCTGAGATCCCATTCCCTCCAGAGGAACACCTGACCCAGTCTTGATGTTGGGGTGAGGAAAGCTGATCTCCCTGCTGTGGATGCTGAACTAAACCACCTTGGGACCTTGGGACCTCCTCCCCTTACTGGGTAGGAGACAAGAGATGGGGAGAAGAAAGAATGGGGAGGTGCAGGACGGGGAAGGGAGTTTGAACAAGGGAATACATGGATGAAAAATGAGACTTTATTTGTAATTAAAAAGAAGGAGAAAAAACCTCACATGTAGAGGCTCCCTAATCTAGTAATTTTCAATTGTTCCACTTCCTGTATGGATATAGGTAATGATGTCATGAAATAATATACCTTCTATAGTTTCTAAAGTAGTTATAGCCACATATTGCCCATATAAAAGGTACATACAAGTTTTCATATAATTTTTCTCTTTGTAGAAATTCGTATTCCATATTATTTGCAGGCTGTCCATAAGAAGTGATTCACTTTTCTGTTCCACACTAGAATCTCTGTGTTCTGATTCTGCTGGTTCCTTCTTAGCTCTGTGGGTGCCTTTCATCTATAAACCTTATACCAGCTTCAAAAGAGCATAGATGAATCACTCCAGGAGATAAAGAGGACTGGCAATCTTGCCCAAAGGCATGGAGGAACTTCCTGGAATAACAAGTTAAACAAGGAAAAGTGAATTAAAACTCATGCTAAAATAAAGGTCTGTGGAAATGAGAAAATAAGTGAAAAATAGCAACAAGTCTCATTAAAATTTAGTTAGTCTTTAGTAGTGAAGGTTACTTTTGATAATGCACAGTACATAAGAGAATGAACAGATGAAGGCATTCAAAGGCAAGCACTTTCAAGCACATCAATAGCTTCTAGCTTTTTAGATAGTAAATGATTTGTGTCTGAAATTGGAGCATGTCAGTGGTCAGACTTATCAGCTTGCTGCTTGGATGAGAAAAGCATGAACCAGAAAACATTACTGAATCTTTAAACCCGGATCTCAAGATGAAAAGTTGCTATGTAGTCTTACCACTGGTCTAAATGATATTTTAGTAAGTAGTTTCAAAATAAAAAATAAAAATAAATAAAAGTTTTTGTAGACTTCTTCATTAGATGCAGACTTGCCTGGAGTGGATGCTGAACTAAGCCACCTTGGGACCCTGGGACCGCCTGCCCTTGCTGGGAAGGAAATGAGGAGATGGGGAGAAGAGAGAGTGACTGAGAGGGGTGGAAGGAGGAAGGGAGTTTGAACAAGGGGATACATGGATATTAAAAAAGAGACTATTTTTAAAAATAAAAGATTACAAACCAAAAAAGGAGAAACTATCTTAACACTTTTAACATTATTATATCTTTTATTTACTTGTGTGTGTGTGTGTGTGTGTGTGTGTGTGTGTGTGTGTGTGTGTGTGTGCAGGAGCATTCTAGAAGAGGGTGTTAAATACCCTGGAACTGGAGTTATAAGCAGTTGTGAACAGTATGATATATTCACTTCAAATCAATGTGAGTCTTGTAGAAGAGCAGAAGTTTCTTTTCACTGCTGAGTCATTACTCCAGCTCCAAGACTGTAAAGGTTTTTCATACTAGATCTCTATATATGGACCCTTAATAAATTATAGAAATAAGTTGGCCACTCAGTCATTTCTCATACTAAAATCTAAGTTTCTAAAAATACTTGATTATCTCTTTTTCCAAAAATAACCTGCTAAAGACTTCGAAAAGGTAGGAATTATAGTAATAATAATTTAAAAGATCTGACAGTTAATCCATCAGATAATTATGAAAATTGAACATTTATTAAAACTGCAATTAAAAGGTGACATAAGATGACAAAAATGAGTAGAGCTTTCAAAAAGGGTTATACTTCAAAGACATGTATTTCACTGGGTAAGAACTAAGGAGTTATACCTTTCTGTGTAGGCAATTGCCCATGTCACTCAGCTGTGACATCAGTAAACCTCTTGTCTCCACAAAGTTCTTGATGTTAATACTTATAAGATTAAACCAGATGGACAGGGTGTTTAAAGAAAATATCCAGAAGTAAGAAAATTTCAAAGCAAATGAGGCTAAAAATAGAACATTAGAGCCCAGCAAAAAGATAGAGCAGGTAAAAGCATTTGCTGTCAAGCCTAAGACTCTGAGTTCATCCCTGAAACACAAGGCAGAGGCAGAAAATGACTCCTGCATGCTGTGCTCTGACCTCTACACACACCCTTTGGCACAAATACTCCCCTACATATGCATACACACAAGAAATAAACAATTGTAAAACATAAAATTTTGAATAAGAATATAATCCTGTTACCTACCCCTCTGACACTTGCTCTCACAAACATCCATCAGTACCTTCACTTGACTAAACTACTCATCACATATAAAATAGCCAAGCAATGGAGGCAAGGACAATCGTTTTAAATATGATATTGCACATTTGAGGCTTGTAGACTCAGTGTGTTCCCCAGTCAGCACATAGCTCAAGACCCACTGATAGGAACTTTTTATGTTACATTTATAGCACAAACCTACGGTCAAGGAATATCATAGAAAGGGGGCACAAAGAGACTGAGAGTCAGAGGGCCAGAGTGTCTGCTGTGAGATTTTATCATCTATGTATGACAGGAAATTTGTTTTCCTGAACACTCAGCAATATGGCTGCCTTAACAATAACTTAACAGTAAAAACATGAGTTAGTATGCCATTTTGGATGAGGGAAATTTCACAAGGCCTCACCTCTAAAGTCTAAGCTATTAATGACTACTGAAATAAAATGAGTAAGTTTACTCCAGATATAAGGTCCCTAATTGATTGTCCAGTTCCAAGTGATCAGCTATAAAAACATACATACAACATCACTAAATGTCCTCAGTGTGTGCATTTATATAACTATTCGCATATATGCATATTTGTATAACAATAATAACTTTTTTAAGTGGTCGAAAATATGAGGTGGAATAGATTAAGCTATAAGAGAAGTTAGAGAAAAGCAAGGGAGTGAGGAAAATGTAAATATAACAAAAATGTGACCTTTTTAAAAACAAGTTTTTAAGGTGACATCAAAATAAGACAACTGAATTCAATTACTTTCTGAAATATGCCTTATACACTGTCCTTTATTTAATTAGAATATAGTAAATTAACAGAGATTTAAAAGCATTGAATTATGGTATGTGTGTGTGTGTGTGTGTGTACATGCATAGAAGATGAACCAAACTAAAATAAAATCATCGATGCAGCAATGATTCATGACGAGTTTTATAAATGTTTTTTAAAAGATGAGGTGAAGATTGATATTGATGAGTGAAGCCATATGGAGTCAGAAAAATTGAAACTATAAAATAAACAAAATAGATATCCTAGAGCTAAAGCTACAGTGTCTGATGTGAGTGATTTAGTACATGAACCCTCAGCAGCAAACCTGGGGTGGTGAGAGAGCAGAGATATATCAATAATAAGTACCCAACTTAATAAAGTGACAGAAGGAAGATTAAAGAAAAATAAACCAGGGCTCAAAGACCAATTGGAAGATATTATACAATCCATAATGCATATAATTGGTACCCTAGAGGGAGAGAATAAAGAAGGAGAGAAAAATGTATTTGAAGAAATAATTTTGTAGTACAAAATTTCTAAGTTACTGAAAGACAGTATGTAACTGACTGATGCAAGAAGCTCAAGTGCATCCTCTAAGATACACAAGTGGACAAACACACACACACACACACACACACACACACACACACACATTGTTTAGTGCTAGTATGGTCAAAGCCCTACAAGCAAAATTCAAAAGCAGAATGGAGAGAGCAACAAGGAAATGTAGCACAAGTCCTGATAGGAAAATAATGATTCACTAAGCTGTGGCCTTACAATCTAAAACAGTCATCCCAGAAGAGATTGAAGTAATCAGAATGCTAAGAGAAACAAAATTTCAAAGGAGCACTTGGTAACCACTGGAAATTAAGATGAAATGAAGGCAATTTCAAGGCAAGGAACACTGACAAAGTGTATTTATAACAGATCTAAATGAAGCAAAGCAAGATAAAAAAAATCTCTAGCTGAAAACAAATGGCACATTGATACAAATCAGAGAAAGAAAAACACTATATGTCCATAAAAGGACTATATATATTTTTAAATAAATAGATGGATAGACAGACAGATAGAGAGATTCTCTTAATTATGGGAGAAGGTATATAAAACTAACCAAATCAAAAAATTTCAACAGCATGTGTTGAAGTGCACGACAGGTGCACTTTACTATATAGATGCTAAATATCAAAGGAAAAGACTACTATAAATACACATATATATACAAATGTATATATTTGTTGATTAATATTATATTTTATTGCTGATGTTTTAGTATTAACCTTTAGTAAACTGTTAAAATCCAGGGATGCATTTCATAATCCATTGACCAACCACCAAGATCCATGACAAAATACATATCTAATGAGAGAACAATGCACACAAGAGACCATATATGTGGGAGCAAAGAATGGTTAATTGCTACACAGCCAGCTAAAAATAAATCCATATATTCTTTCCTTTAGAACAGTATTTGTCAACCTGTATGTTGTAATTCCTTTGGGGTCTTATATCAGATATTTATATTATGATTCATAACAGTAACAAATTACGGTAATGAAGTCAAAATAAAATAATTTTATGGTTGTGAGTCACCGCAACATGGGGAACTATATGAAAGTGTCTTAGAAATAGTAAACTGAGAACCACTGCCACAGAAGATAATTAATAACATTATCCTGCATAATTTAAAATATCTGGAAGTGCAGCAAGTTTGCATCATAAACAGTGATAAATATTGGAGATGACGGTATCCTAAGGGTTCTGAGATACTAACTATACAATGTAAAAAATGCATCAAAACACCCCAGGAAGTCCCACAACCATCAGCAAAGAAAAAAGCACAGAAAAAAAATACTTACTGAAAATATGTGCTTATCATAGAAGGAGTTAAGAAAAGACAAAATAACAGAACTGGGAGAAGCAGAAAACAAAGCAAAAATGTGAATGCAATCATTCACTCATAATGTAAGTAAAGGTAAAACGGAGTAAAACCTTTGAATAATAGACTGTGGGCCCATTGGAGAGGGTTCAATTAGTAAATGACTATCCTTTAGGCATGAGTTTAATCCCAGTACTCATGTTAAAAAACAGGAATAGTACCTGTAATCCTAGCACTGGAGACACAGAGATGAGACAATCCATGGCATTTACTGGCCAAATAGTCTAGTACTCTTGGTGAGTTTCAGGTTTAGTAAGATATCCTGCCTCAAAGAAATAAGGTAGAGAGTGACAAAGGACCACACCTAGTGGTAACATTTGGTCTGGACATTCACATACATGCACTGATTTCTCTCTCTCTCTCTCTCTCTCTCTCTCTCTCTCTCTCTCTCTCTCTCTCACACACACACACACACACACACACACACACACACACACACAGAGAGAGAGAGAGAGAGAGAGAGAGAGAGAGAGAGAAATGCCAAATAAATAAAAATAAAATATTAAAATGGGGAGAAAAGAGATTGACTAGGAGAGTCAGGAAGGTGAAGGAAGTTTGAACAAGGGGATACATGGATAAAATATGAGATTTCATTCAAAAATAAATTTAAAAAACTAAAAAGGAAATAATTGTTTAGTTTCTATCTCTGCATAACAGACTCCATTTTTTTCTTCTCTCCAGATGCTGAGCCATCATGCAGCAGAACCCAAATATGCAGAGACATTCTTCAATTCTTCCAGTCTTAACCATCAAAAGAGAAAGCTAGTGTGGTTAGGGGGTGTTTATATGCAATGCTAAAATCAACTCATTACCTGTTCCTTAGGAATTTGTATAGGTGGTATTTTAATGAAATCCATTTTTTCCTTTTTAAGTTGCACCTCAGGGCTTAGTGTCTGGCTCATGTTCAAAGGATGTGAATCTTAGAGCCTTCTCCCTTGGAGCTTTTTGTCTCCAGGGTAAGTTCTTGCAGCCCATTATCTGTTTCTTTCAATGTGCCTGTGAAAGTCATAGCACTGTCTTCTATTAGTCCACCAAAGCACAGTGCTTTTTTTGGTGGACATCTTGTGAGAGAAAGCAGTATTAATGACTACAGAGAACATGCATTCTGAAATATGCACTCAAGGGAACTTTGTACTAACAAAGCTATAAATAACCAGACATACTTACTTACCAGGTATGTTAAGTACAGAACAAATGATAGAAATGTGGAAAAGCAATACTTCCTGAAACCTGAAGGGCCATTTTAGTCAAGGAACAAACGATAAAGCCTTTGAGGAACGGTTACAGGATGGCTAATTGAGAGAGGGAATCATGAGTGTGGGGTCTCTATTTTGTTTCTGTCCTCTCTGATTAAGAAAACCCTTACAATGAGAACTGAGAAAGTGGTAAAAATGTACTAAAGGAAATTAAACCCCAGATTGCTGAGGAAATTATAACAGTTGCTACTTCAAAGAAAATTAAGTCTCTTGTCTTAAATGAGTTACATTCTTGTTTACTCTGGGACTCAGTAAATGAAACTGCCATGAAAATACAAAGCTAGAAGTGGTTGCAGACAAGAGATGGGCAGAAATGATTACAAATTTAAATGGCTGAACATCTTGATCTTTAGATCAAGTAAATGTAGAAAATGGAAACTCTAAAGGGTAGTGAAAGAAATGACCTGATATTAAAACTATTACTTGTTTTTTTAAACAACATATGTTAATACATGATTCATAATTAAAGCACCTTTTCTCTCACACTGAAGTATTCTAAGCAAACCTCCAGTTTCCTGGCAGTCAACTCTACTCCAGTTTGAAGCTTTTGCTTATATAGTGAGAATCATGCCATTAACCTAATATAGCTAATAATAATTGTTTCATGTATTCATTACCTTTTGCTGAAAAAACAAATTACAGAAAATTTACTGGCTTGAAACAACACTCATTCACTAATTATTGCATCTTCTATGTAGGTCACAGATCTGACCTGACTAAGCAGGGCTTGGTTTAGTGCTCACATAGCAGGTGTCATGCTTACATACTCACTGAAGACTCTGGAAAAGAGACCATGTCCATCGTTTGTGGTGCCCCAACCTGGCTGTCAACCTGGCTGTCAGCCTGAGGCCACTCTCATCTCTTCAGCTAGACCTAATCCACAAAATTGGACTCCTCATTTCAAGAGTCCAGTGTGATGCCATAGAAGGATAATACTCTGGAAACACTTAGGAGAAAAATGTGTTTTATGTTTGTGCTTCACTTCTGCATTGATGGCCTCTGGCAGGGATGTGGGTGAGAAAGGCCTCATTTTCTCTAAGGGGCTGGCCACAGGGAGTTTAATTATGCTCCAAGAACTAAACAGGCAGCATGAATGGTTTTTGTTTTTTTTTTTTTTTTTGAAATTGGGAAAATCATAAGAGCAGGTATGAAACTGAGAGGACTGATAACTGTGTTTGATGGGGTGCATGATGTAAAATCACCAAATAGTAAATAAATAAAAAGAAAAATGTAGAAAATTTTGCCCCACTAATGTTTAAGGCTATGTCTGGGCCTATGACATACCATACTCAGGGCTTGTGTTGATATCTGTGGCTCCATTGAAGGCCATACTAATACCAAGGGTATGGGCCACCACCTGGAGCTGTGTTGGTGTGTGAGAACAATAGTGCCACAGATATCATGCTGATCTGAGTGGTCTGAACTGCCACCTTGGGCCATGGTGATATCTAAATTCAAGCTGCTGCCAAAGACCATGTCTGAATTCCGGACTCTACCACAGCTGGGATCTGTGTTGATGTCTGTGGCTCAAGATGTCACCAAAAGCCATATGGATACCTGGAGTCTAGGCCACAAACTGTGGCTAGGCTGATATCCAACTGCTGTGGTGCAGCCAAGGTCATGCTATCTGAGTGGCCTGTGCCACTTGGTGTCATGGTGTCATCCAAGCCAGAGATGCTGTTGAAGACAATGTCTGGGTCTGATGTCCTACTACAGTCTGGATCTGAGTTGATATCCATAGTTCTGGTTATCACCAATGTCCATACAGATACCCTAGGTCTGGCCATGTTGATGTCCAAGGGCCATTCTGCTGTTATAGCCAAACTGACCTGGGTTACCTGTGTTGTCACCCAAGATCATGATAAAGTCTGTGCCCTGGGATGCTTCCAGTGGCCCTATCTGGGTCTTGACCCTGCAGCAGCCAGGGTCTGAGTTGATGTAATTGTCTTCTGTTGCCACCAAGGGCCAAGTAAAGGCTCATGTCTGATCAGTCACCTAAGAACATATTGATATTTGAGGGCCATGCTGCCACCAGGGCCATGGTGACTTTTGGCCTGAGCTGCTGCTGAAGGCCATGTCTGAGTCCATGGTCTTTCTATAGCTGAAATCTCTATTGATGTCCAAGGCCTGTGTTAGCACAGGGGATAATGGAAACCATGGGTATTAAAAACCAATGGCCTTGCTTAGCTGGTCCCACCCTTAACTGGCCCTGGCATAGCTGTTCCTGTCTCTTGCTGGACACTGGAAGGAGAGCAGGCCTCAGTACTTGAAAGAGATGATCCCATCTCTCACCATCAAAATAGGCAAACTTGCTACAGCCAGAAGTTTGCTGACTTGTCCATGCCAGCAGTCTGGAGGAATCTCTCCCACCCAAAATAATTATTCAGAGGCTTATATTAATTACAAACTGTTTGGCCTATGTCCCAGGCTCATTAACAACTAGCTCTTACAACTTAAGCAATTTTCCTTAATCTGTGTATTTCCACGAGACTTTGTGCCTTTACCTATGCCCCATTAAATCTTGCTTCCTTGAGTAGCAGCTTACAACTTCTCTTTGTCTCTGCCCTTCTTTATCTTTTATCTCTGCTTGAATTTCCCACCTGTCTTTAAGCTACCTTGCCATAAGACAAAATAGGTACTTTATTAACAAACAATAGTAAAGTGTATTCAGTGTACAGAAAAACATCTCACATTACTTCCCCTTTTCTGTATCATCAAAAAGGAAGGTTTTGGTTTTAACATAGTAAAATTACACATAACAAAATAGTTATCAAAGAAGACTTACAGTTACAATATCTAGTCTATTTGTATTTAGAAAAATTAAAGAAAATATTCTATGAGCATAGGAGAGCTGGCTCTATACCTTGCCTGAGAGAGACAGTCTTGGGAGCCCAGTCTGAGCAGCTCAGCTATCATCCAAACCCACATCCCGAGTCTTGGGTTGATCTACTCCATCTGTGGCCCATGTATGAAGGGACTGGTCCTGTGCAACAATAGCGCCTGAATCTCTATGACTTGGGGCAATAGCGGGATATGTTAAAGGAGCTTTGGTGAGGGCCCAGTGATGATGGTAAGCCAGAGGCCTTGAAACAGACCAATGACTCATTGTAATGAAATCTGTGAGTGGAACTGACTGAATAAAAAGTATACTACTGCATGACAGAGTGCAGCCCCCAATGCCAGAAGGACAAATGAAGGAGTGTTGGAGAGATTTAAAAAAAGATGAAAGAATCAAGAGGGATTTTCATTTGCTTGTTTTGTTTTTAATTAATTTGGGAGGTTTCCTTTTGAAGAAAAGATTCTGCAGTGGTAAGGGACAGACAGATATGGAGTAATGGAGAGGTAAGCAGCATTGGAGTACATGATGTAAAATTCTCAAAAAAAATCAATAATTTTGTTAATAAATGAATATCAAGTGGAAAGAGTATAAGGTATATCTTAGTTAAAATTTGGGGGTTAAAATTTTACTAGACTTTAAAATTTTGACCAAACACCTAACACCATGGTCACTATTTAAAGAAAATCAGACTAACAATTATAATTACTAAACTCCTTTTTAAATAAATGGCTTGAAACCTGTTTTTAAAAGAGAATTTTGCCCAAAACATACTATTGGGGGTTTTGTTTTGTTTTTAAAGCAAGGATGAAGGAGCATGGCACAGGAGAAGATGGTTTAGCTTAGCAACTAAGAGCACATGTGGCCCTTTTGTAGGATCAGGGTTCAGTTTCTAGAATGGAGGCTTAAAATCACTTCTAATTCCAGTTCCAGAGGGTCCAATTACCTCATCTGAGCTCCATCAACATCAAGTATACAAATAGTTCACATTCATGCATATATATATAAAGACATCATATATATAGCAATATTTTTTTAAAAAATCTAAAATTAAAATAAAATATCTGGGAATTTCTTAAAGTTTCTGCTATTGTTAAACATAGAGTTATGTGCCTGTCTTTTAAACTAGTCACCTGGGGATACATCAGCTTATAGGATGGGAGAATAACACTATATAGCATCTGAAGCCAACTTATGGAAGACCACAAAGATTTCTGAAACATTATCTCTTGTGGCAGGTTTGACTTGGGTTCCTGGAGTCTCTAGCCTGGAAAGACAACACATCCTTCAATAGTGTGAACTATGTCTGTAACTTGTCTGTCTTTGAAATACCAGCTCCCAAATAATGACACTGAAACTTTCTTATTAATTATGAAAGCCCTGCCTTAGCTTAGGCTTGTTCTTTACTAGCTCTTAAAACCTAAATTAACTCGTTTATATTAATCTACATTCTGCCATGTGGCTCATTACCTCTCCTCAGTAACCTATGACTGAATTGACTTCCTCCAAGTCTGGCTGGCAAGTTTCCCATATCTTTAATTCTTTCTTATGGATCAGATATAATTTGTCAAGAACTGTTCCAGCACCATGCCTGCTTGCTTGTGACCATGCTCCATGCCTTAATGGTCATGGATTCACCTTCCGAAACTGTAAGCAAGCCTCCAATTAAATGCTTTCTTTTATAAATTGTCTTGGTCATACTGTGTCTTCCTAGCAATAGTACAGTTACTAAGACACACTCAAAAGCATATACTGTTCCTATTATTCTATTCTGGTGAATAAGACATACTGCTAAGTCTCTAGAAGATTTTATTTCCCCTATACTAGTGACAGATCATAACTCCTACAGCAATGAAAAAAATCATAATTAGAAATATCACAACATTTAATCTGCAGGGAAATAGATGATCTCACCAAGCTCTCACCCTATCTTTTAAAACATACAAACTGTTCTCAGAAAGGACAAAACCCTGTACTGTCCAAGAAAGATTAAGAAACTTAACAACATGGAAGATGGACAGAGAACCAGAGCACCACAGAGGTCCAGACTATTGACTCCAGCATACTTTAGCAAGGCAGAAAAACTTGACTAACAAATTTGTAAGGGAAAGAGAAAGAAGAAACAAAAAAACACAGGAGAAAGTGTGGGGCAGGGACAGTGAGACAGACATAGCAGGTAACCAAAGGTTAGGCTTACTAAGAATTGTATAAGTTAAAGAATTGGATTTGAGTTTTCTTGACAAAGGTATGGCAAGCTAAGAAGGAATTTAACCAGTATTCAGAGTCAGTGAGATGAACATCTAGATTCTGATACTCCAAGGAACTAAAGTTGCCTTAGTTTCAAGCTTACTTTTTTTCCCTCTGTGGCCAGAGAGCTGGTGAGCATCTTTCTCAGAAGCTAGTGATGGAGCAAAGGTTGTAGTGGGCTCGCAGAGCCACATTACTTACAATGGAGGTACCTCTTTTTGAGATGTGGCTAGAAGAACTGCTTAAGGGAAGGTGGGACAAACATGTTTCCAATCACAATTTTGGAATACATATTTGAATGTAATCCAATTTGGATCTAGGAGTTCATTAAAAATTTACCTTTGGGTAAGCTACAAGATTAATAACCTCCATCACCAAAATAGATTTCCCCTTTCTAATAAACAGAATACTAATATTTTTGTTTTTCAGAATAATACATTTCAACTAATAAAGACCACTGAAGAAGAATGATAATAAAACTTAATTAATTAATTAATTTGTTTTTAGAGATCTTCTTATGTAGTCCTGACTAGTTTGGAATTCATTATGTAGTCCAAAATGGCCTAAAATTAATGATAATTCTCCTGCTTCAGTACACTGAGAGTTGAGATTACATGTTATATCACCATGTCCATCTCTCATATTTTAATAAAAACTACATAATAACCAGTAGACAGCATACACACAAGCATACACTAGCTAACTATATAGAAATATTAATTAAACTAAAAGTATCCATAGAATATCTAATTTGGTTCAAGAAAATTCAGTCCAAAATACATTCAAGTTAAGGATACAGAGGACAGAATTCAAAATGATAAATATATGATTATATTAACATATAATAATCCAAAATAAAAAGGCAATTAAATTAGATGTTATGAAGCTTACTTACATATCACTGTTTAATGTGACAACTGAGTAAAATATTAAGAAGTTGCTAGAAAAGAAAGGAGCCCCAGCATTTGTTTCAGCTTATTGTCAGCTCTGGGTTACAGCAATTCTATTGCATGGAAGTAACTAACACAGATGTGCTAAGTTTAACAGAAATATTATAAGTAAATTTCAGAAGCTCTAGCTTCTAGTCCTTCCATGGACTTAGGTAAAACATACTATGATGCTATGAGGATACAACTGACATCTTATGACCAAAGAACTTCGCAAATAACAAATAATTCTCAACTTACATTTATCTAATTGAAGAAAATACTAACACTTTTGTATCAATCAAAATTTAAAAAAATATCCAGAGGAACACCTAACCCAGTTTTGATATTAGGATGAAGAAATGGGACTTGCCTGGACTGGATGCTGAGTTAATCCACCTTGGAACTTCTTGCCCCTTTGGGGGAGGGGATGGGGGGTTGGGAAGGAGGGAAGCTGAAGGCTGACCAGAAGGTGTAGGGAGGGAGAAGGGAGGGGGACCAAGGGAACATGGATTAAAAAAAGACTTTATTTTATAAATAATATATGTATTCATTAAAAAAGAAAGTAGTTGCTTTAATTTTAAAAAAAAAAGTCTGTAATTTGTATTTTCAACATAGTTTCCAAGTTATTCTTTCTCCCTCAAATCCTAAACAGTGACATGGTTTGTCAGCCAGACTGGAGTTGAAGAAGACAGATGTTTCAATAAATAAAATCTCTATTCAAACAGCTGTGAAACAAGGCATTACAGCTTACCTCCTCCTCTCATACATATGCATTAAATAATAAATGATACACTTAATTAGCCTAATGGGTGAGTAATTGCTGTTACTTATAAGTTGACAGGACTGTCTACACCGATGTTACAGTTTAAGAACCTCAAAAAGAGTCTACCTTAAAAGCAATTAAACTTTTAACTAAATGTTGCCACACAGAACTGCTGAGCATCCATTACTTAAACAATATTTTCCATTCTTCAAATTTTAACAACCTTGTGTTAAATGGTTCTGCAGTGAGTCAACTTACTGTCATTAACCCACTGTTCTCTAAGAGAATTAATTGTGCTGTACTCCCATCTCAACTAAACATTTCTGAGGCTCACTGTATTTTCATTCAGACTAATTGTTAATATTTTGTGTGTTTTAGATAAAAATAATATTCACATGTAGTATAACTCAGAAGTATGTATTTATCTGTTTTAAAGATTTAGTTATATAAATGCTCTGTCAGCATCTACACCTGAATGACAATAGAGAATATCAGATCCCATTATAGAGAGTTACAAGCCATCATGGGGTTGCTGAGAATTTAACTTAGAATCTCTGAATGAACAATTAGTACTCGTAACCACTGAGTCATACCTTCAACTCTATGAATGTGTTTTAAGACAAATTTAAAATTGCTTTTTTGATTTAAAAGAAGTATAGGTCTTATTTTCCAGTGATCTTTAGATCTAATCTTATTTAAAAATCATTAGGCATTACTTTCAGGCTTGAATATTTTTAAGATTTCTGAACATGCAAAATTAATTTCCACCTTTGCCACTACCATATCTAATAACTATATCACATTATGCTTGCATTTTTTAACCAAAATCATAAAATATTAACTCATGCCTATAAAAAGCATGAATTGTCTAAAATTCAACATAAACTTCCTTGATATGAATCAAATACAAAAAATGTACAAAATCTATATATTCTGTGATGAAGCTATCATTGTATCAAATATAAAAAATAATTTTTTTGCTGAATCTAAAATGGATCTTTTGTATCCAGCACATAAGTAAGACATCAGTCAAAATCCCTTTCTGTGTTCTATATGAAAAACATTTTACTGTTCCTATTAACAAGAAGTACAACATCAGCTTTCCCAGAAAAAGTACTAATCCAGGGTGCTCAGATTGTTTCTATAAGGTTAAACATAAAAAATATGGTAACAACATCCTTGGCTTTGCAGAAACTTCCTAGCTTCAGGAGATCCCATTTATTGATTGTTGGTCTTAGTGTCTGTGCCACTGGTGTTATATTTAGGAAGTGGTCGCCTGTGCCAATTTGTAGAAGTGTATTTCCCACTTTCTTTTCTATCAAGTTCAAAGTGGCTGGGTTTAAGTTGAGGTCTTTGATCCACTTGGATTTGAGTTTTGTGCAGGGTGACAGGCTCAGATCTATTTGCATTTTTCTACACACTTCCATCCAGCTATGCCAA